>CACRXP010000963.1:115847-167285 GCA_902702965.1 Spirometra erinaceieuropaei
CAAAAAGAAGAAAGGCGTCATGTACGGTATTACTGGACAAAGGCCTGTAGGTCGCTCTTTAGGAGCTCAAGCACGATGTCACTATCTGCCGGTTTATACCTGTATACAACTTTCAGATCATCGACATACATGAAGGGGTTACTATTCTGAAATAATTCTGGTACATCGTTAACAAAAAGGAAAAATAATAGCGGGCCGAGTACACTACTCTGAATGACTCCACTCATCACACCTGTGGGGTTAGAGATAGCATGGGAAATCTTAAGTCGTTGTGTACGAGCGCACAGATAAGAGGACATACACTTCTGAAGTTTGCCAACTATTCCGAAAGAGGACAGTTTCAAGAGAAGAAGAGCATGGTGAACACGATCAAAAGCCTTAGTGAAATCGAAATATGCTGTGTAAAGTGCAAAACCATTGTCTCTAGACTGGACAACAGGATCAAAGAGAGAGAGAGAGAGTTGACAGGTGCCACAAGACCGAGTTTTGAGGAGTCCGTGCTAGCGGCACTCAGTAGGTTATTGTCTGTTAAGTGACATAGCACTTTATTTTTGGTCAATGTCTCTAAGATTTTTCGAAACTACTGGGGGGTAGGGTGGGGGGCGTTTATTGGTCGAAAGTCATCAAATGACGTAGATTAGTCATGCTTGGGAATAGGCAAAATGTGTAATTCCTTCCACAAGGTAGGATAGGTTTCACTTTCAAGAGCGGGATTAAATATCTTGCATAGGAAGGATGGTAAAATTGCATTTTCATCCGCATTTAGAATAGTTACAGGGACACCATTATACTCAGGGCTATGAAATTGACGAAACCACCGAATCGCAACAGACACATCCCACAGAGTGAAAGTTATAGTTTCGAGAACTGCCCCGGTCAATGCCTGGATGGTCGGAAGCAGAGTGGTCGAGTTTTTAATAAAAGTTTTGGCCAGGAAAGTATTGACACTATCAACGGTTAAGTGGGCATCAGATATAGGATTCCCGAGAGCGTCTGGGAGGGTGGGATGCTGCGCTTTTCTATGAGTTCGTACTTTTCGGGAGAAAAGTTTCAGGACATTTAACGAACAACTTTCGGTGAATTGGACCTCTTCGGCTAGCTATTTGTCTTCGGACAATCTCGTATCCCGCCCAAAAATATCACAGATCAAGGGCAGAAACGAAACATCGGTCCGAAGATGAAATCGACGAGGAAGTCTGCTGAACATACGGCGAACGGCTAAGGGTAAGAAAACCTATTCCGCGACATTAATTATTTTCTTACGAGGAACGAAACGAGAAATAGGCAAATCCAAAAATTCGTACGGCTTAGCAGTACAAACATTTACATCCGAAATTAGAAAGAAGTCAGTCCAATCGAAGGAATTAAGGTGTGTTAATAATTCGGTCGGGCGAACTGATCGGAAATCGAGGAAAAAGCTATACTTTGGGGATGACGTTTAGTCAGCCTCAAGATCTAACGTTGAAACAACTATGCCATGGTCTGAGCCACCGAGTGGGCCTAGGGATGACACTTACGAATGCATGCAGCTTCTACAGAAAATTAGGTCTGTTATGCTTGATCCTCGGGTGGGAAAATTGATAACCTGACTCCACATCCCAACATCCACAACCCCAAGAAAGTCTTCGAACCTTCTGGGGCCGGAGGGCGGAGACCAGAGGACTTCAGAAAGATTAAAGTCACCCGCAACCAAGTGATGTTTAAAGCTTAAGTCGGTCGCAGCATGAAATGCCAGTGGGAGTAAACGAGCAAAATTCTCATTCGCGTTGGGAGGGCGATTGACGCAGCCAAAGAGAAAGGGGGACTTATTTTTGATGCAACTTAGAGCCAGCAGCTGCCTTCTACCGCTGAAAAATTCGAGTAGTCCAGCGGCCGAAATGTAAGTGTTTGCTTAATGTAGACACAACTGTCCTTACCACGGCAGTCTTGACGATCATTCGGAATGCATGTTTAGCCTAGAAGCGAGAGTTCGGAGTCAGCTACGGAAGCCGATGCCCGTGTCTCAGTTACTAAAACAATATCTGGATAATGCACAAATACCAGAGTCTGAAGAAAAGGCATCTTATTTAGTAAAGATCTGGTATTTAGAACAAAACGTCTGAGGGGAAAAGCTGTTTGTTTCTGATGGAGGTGGGTTACGTCGTCCAGTGCTTGGCTGCCCACGGAACACACGATCCGGATGCACCAATTAAGAACTCTCTAGGACAATACCAAAGCAAGTTAAAATAAATACACAAGTGAATTTTAGAGTGAGTAAACATAGTCTCCACAGTACTCAATTCATGCTTATGAAAAACATTTAACGAGAAGTGAAAAAACTATTTTTTAAAAAAGACTAAATTAATGGGAACTGATTAGCTTTTAAGCAGTAAAAACTGCCGCCAATGAAAGGGCAACTATTTGGATCGGACAGGAGCCGCCTGCATATGGTACTCTACAAGGAATTCGAAACGGACATCGTCAAGGCAGAATTCTAAACCGGATGAGGCTTTCCGCATCAAAGTGGCGAGACAAGAGGAAGCCAGACGCGATTGCTCACAGTCCGCTTACAGTCCAGCCGAGGAGAGAACAGCAAAGACTGAGGCGGTCATCAAAACGTAGAGGGAAGGTATGACCCTGAGAACTCTTTGCAGACCGACCAAACTATTAGCAGATGGCAAGAACAGAAGATTCTGCCACGATCGTCAAGAGACCGCTTGGGGTCGAAATGAGGAGATGACACCAAGAACAGCGAAAATAATCGATTGAGGATGAGTGCACAAGATCTCAGAGGCCAGGGTAGATTTTTGATGAGGGTCGGCGTTCACTTCTTCAATGACATTCTATTCAGAGCAAAGCCATGTGGCCTGGAGTTCTAGTTTTATCGACCCACAGGACACTGCATTTATTCCCATAAAACGCAAAAGCCAGCCATCATACCATTTCTTGAGTCGGTCTGGGCTTTCCCGTAAATGTTTTTCGTCAGCTCCGATTCGGACGATGTCCCAAAAGGTGCCAACACCAGAAAGCATGACGACATCGAAATCCAGTTCATCGACGCAGTAGTGAACAGTGGAAAGCCAAGAACAGAGACTTTGGACAAATCATTCTCATCGGCAACCTCTCCCAAGTGCTGGCTGACTGGCATAAAGAGCTCGAGACCGGCAGATTAAAAAAAAACGTCGAATTCACCTCTGGGCATTACTCCTGACGCCAGTTCGACTGAGTTATTACAAGCGTCGCTATTGTGGTAAACAACTAAATGCCTTCTTAAGGTCATTCTATTCCTACCATTTACTACTAGAGTCCAGACTTTAAGGATGTTTTCTTCCAGCGCGACGATACGACAACTCCAACGGGTGCCTCTCTAAGTTTTTCAATTCGCTTATGTACTTATAAACCACTCGGCTCACGTCCATCTTGCGCATCTCTCACAATCCGAATGGACGAAACACAGAGACAACAAAACAATTATCATATCTTAGGAAACGCCTTCATTCCGTACGGAATTCCAGTCAGGCCAAGGAAACGAAAGGCCGCTGATTAAAAAGGGGTTTCAGGGCATTTTCCGGTGTGCACGTAATAATAGTTATACCGGCATATATATACTATATTTGTGGTAATTTGTGGGATTGTTTTCCAACTTTTCCTTCTATTTTCCTGTCCGTCCGGGTTTACGGTTCATCTGAGTTGATTTGACATATCTATTCAATACCCATATGGTCGTATATGACCTCCCCGGTAATGGCTTATTTTTACTCAGGATTTAACGCGTTGTTTAGAATTTATGCCACCCTTTGGCATATTACCTGGACAGCTTGTAGTTCTGTGGCAATTCTTCCAGTCCGTTTTCGTGATTTAAGCCATCGGGCTTCGAAATTTTTGCTACACTCCGTGTACGAACCGACGATGTCTTGCTCTAATGTCTGTGGCGGTTTTCTGATTTGCACCTATACAAGTTTTGACCGTGAAGTAGACCGTCTCGATAACCCCCGTAGATACGCCAGTATCTATATCGCTTTTCGACCAAAAATGTATCAACCACCTGACGTAAACGATGTGTATGCTTATAACTATGTTGAGGGCCTTCATAGCATCGAATTGTTTTTTCAGATACCCTAGATAACTTTTCTCAATCAAAGTGAGCAGGTTGATTTGACGATGACTTTGGGGTTATTAGAGAACGAACAAACAACGGGATAAAAGCTTTTGCAAGTTTCCGATCATGCTTAGGGACCCTACTGTTCAAGTAGAGAAGATGGGCAACGAACGTTACGGTAGAACCATCTTAAGGAACACGGACTTGTGAATACACTACAGCCGTTCCGCTCGGAGGCGAACCCAACTGCCCTATTTATAAACCTTTCTGCAGAGGTTCTTTTGTGGTTTAATTTGAATGTGCCCGAAATTCCCGGAATAATGAGGCCAAGTTATTCTGAAAATTTTAGTCACTTCTTGAATGAGTAGACCCAGACTATTCAGACCATGTCATCGCAACCTTTACAAATTGAACAATAGCCAATACGTTTAGGCACCAGGACCTTACCCTAGGGAGGGCTGTTTGATTTGCCGTTGAAATGTCGCAGTTTTACCATGTGACAAATCAAAGGTCTATGGCCGTGGTAAGGGCCTTGACGGGTAAGATAGTTAATCCTTATTTCGATCGGCAGTCAGTTTATTTAAGCGATTTGTGCTTTTTATTCTGTTTTACATCAAAGTGTCAACCTTGAGCTCCTCAGTGGTTCGTAGTCATGTGTTCTTATCTTCCGCATATGTTCTATTAAGATTAGTAGCGACGTGTATGTATACAAGGAGCCATTGAAGATTTACCATTTTTGCGCGGTCCGCGCAAATGTCCATCGTAAACTCCAAGCCCTAGTATTCTTTTTTCGTTCGCACCCAGCAGAATCAGTTCTATCCTTTAGCACACATCACGTTAACACGCTGTTTTTGGTCCTGGCCTCCTGCCTGTAATTTCTGAAGCTTTACCCTCCAGTGTCCCTTTTCGGGAGCTCTTTCGGACCTGGGACGCAGTATATCCAACGGCATAATATAGTTGTCTTCTCGCCTTTACCATTGCATTATAATTTGGAAACTACCGTATAATAAGTAATTAACAGCGGTTGAAGACCATCAGGCTCCCAGTTGCAATACGCCTGTGTCCACTCGGACCCTTCCATTTTCGATCTGCCTGCCAACATTGTCATTGTCTTCCTGCCATTATTTGCTCGCAGCTTCATCCTGGCCATGTTTCCAGACAATAAATACAATGATGTTTCCCAAAAATGCTGTTCATTCTCTTAGGTTATCATGGACATGGCCCCAATAATATTGCAGTTAGTACCACACGTGGCGATCAGACCTTGCAGACCGACAGTCTAACTGTTCCCATCTCTAGCAATGAAAACCGGACATTAGCGGTCCGGTGACCACCTCCATCCCTGGACAGACTGTCTCCAGCTAGGTTCTAGTTTGGACAGCTTGTTTTCGTCTCCTCCGAAAAGGTAGTCGTCAGATTTAGGGAAACAGCACAGAGCTTAAGGGACTGGTGACGATAAACGTACAAAGTCACTTCGGCTGTCTTTTCTTGATCTGAGATGTCCGTTCTATCTTTCCGCATCGAATGCGGCCTAAATTGAGATTTAACTGGTGCATTTCACTCAAATAATTGTCCTGTGGCAATGATAGTCGAATGTCTTCATTTTTATCTGTCTCATGCACACAGTTCGACCGTCGCGAACGGCGGCTTCCACCACTGTCCTGCGAGGTGACCCTTCGGTGACTTTGGGGGAACTTGGCCGTGATGAAGCAGACTTCCTCTGCATCTACCCAACCCTTTCCTCCCACACTTGCCATGCTCAAATGGCAAGTGTGGGCGCTATAGCTGGAGAAATTGAGCAGCTCACCTACGCGTGCTACATACGACCTGGCCTAACTTTGCGTGTACCAAACTGTCTTTACACAGGGTTCCGGATTAAACGTACATGAAAACACCAGAAAGGCCCATTGGGAAGGAACTATTGCAGTTCGATTCCCAGTCCTGAGAAGGACCGAGTTACCGTGTCAGTTGGTAACCCTCTGGGCCATGACTGATTGTGCCTTGTGACGCATTCAAGCGCCTCAATGTTGTAGTGAGGAATGCGCTAATTTGCCACGGAACTGGGTTTCCCACTGTCGATCTCCCTCGCTCTTTAAGTTTCCATTCATTAGTGGCCTGTCTGAATCAGGCCAAATGATGGCGAGATTAAGCACAGTGGTTGAACAATCTAAATCGCCAGTCTACGAGTGTTACGCACGACCTGCTTCCTTCGACACATGTACCAAGCCACACCAAAGGACACACATTTCACGCATGCGAAACGATAACATTCTCACATGCGAAGTCTCACCCATAATAACGACGTCGGCAGATTTCATGGCGTTCGTTTTGTATGAACGCTGTTTGATGTGCCCCTAGAAGGTATCGTGCATAAAGGGCAGTTCGTTTGTGCAGATAGACCGAAGTTTTACGATGGTCCCTAGGCCGTGTTATTTTACTGCAATTTTTTTTGCATGTGCATATGGCCGAATAGACCCATGCGATGGCTTACTGCACGAGGAGTGTGTACACAGGTGGGACGGAAGTGCGGCGTGAGTGTCGGCGTTCCTGACGCTGGTTTGTGGGTCTCAGTGCGATGGATTTGCAAGTGACCGGCTAGGCCGATGCGTGATTGGGGAGCGCGGTCGTAATGGGACCGGTTGAATTCAGTCCATATCGGTGGTGAAGGGGGCGATGGTGGTGATTGGAGACAGTATGAAGGATCGTTCTCATCAATGATTATGGTAGTGATGTTTTGTGAAATGGGTGACAGGATGATGGTATTGAGTGTTGTTGATGTTTGAGGTCTACTCCGTGGAAGTAGTCATATAGGCCCAATATTTCTTGTGGCCTCTAGCAACCTTCGTCGTCATCTTTTGGAATCCATGGATTGGCATTCAATCCTGAGATCAAGCTCGAGTGGTGTGAGCAGACAACTGTAGGCCTCTTGGGCTGATACAGTCACTCCGGCGCCAGTGAATGAATCCGGAGATTGTCCAGTTTGGCACTTAGACAGGGCACTTCAACAGCGGGAATTTGCCACTGCCTCCTTCTTCGACCCAGACTTTAGAACGAAATTGCATTTCTACATTCATTGCCTCAGCTGTGTTCGACAAACTGTATAACGTCAAGGCTCATTGCGAGAGGCCTGTTGGGCGTAAATAGGGGAGTACACGTTTTGACCCATTGACTGTGCCAGCTCCGGCAGCATACATCGATCTGCTATAACGCATGTAAATAGGAAACATTCTGTTTACTGGAGTGAAGGCGTTCTGATTAACCACCTACTCATAGTTGAAACAGCAAACCGACAAATGTTTGCGGTGAAGCTGGAAGAACGTATTAAAAACGAACAACCGTCTCTGATAAACGAGGCTCATTAAACTTTTGACATTGTCGCAGCGAAAACCATGCCCAAAGCGCTGACTAAGGGGCTTGTTTGAAGGGTCATCTGGTTTAGTCCGGCCACTCTTGTTGCGACAACGATCGACCACGATCAGGTAGTCTTTCGTCCAGTTATTGCAGCTAAGGGGAGGTTTGTCTGTCGTGCTGGATGGGAGTTGACGTCGGCGAATAGGCGGTTGGGACATGCCATTGGGACACCCTTTATAGTGTACGTAAGTCAGCCAGTAATCGACTAGTTCCCCCTGCAAGTACCATTCTGTCCGCTTGTTTCGAACGGGCGAACGCAACACCGTCGATATGAAGGGCAGAAGATGAGTCCTCCCCCAGGTCTCCTGGGAGTCTGAATCGGGAATTTGGAATTCTGACCGTTCCGTTCGCGATTTAGCTCTACAGATTATATACCATTCGCCAGCGCCATTTGACCCGAGCTGTGGAGCCGACTTGTTCAATTGGACACCGTAACGCATGTCGTATCAGCGTTTTCGAATATTTCATGCTAAGACCATTTGAAACATTCGTTTCTAATCGTAGCAAGTGAATTTCATTATAATTTTTTACTTTTTTTCACGAGAAAAGAGACACCCCCATAATCTCGACCCAACTAAATGCACTTATTCAGTGATGATTTCGCCCGTCAGAACACCTCCGTAGACTGAATTCCTGCTGTACCTTTCTGTACTCAGTCAGGTGAATTTTTAAGCTTGCCCTCCGCTGTGAGGCTTTTCATGAACTTCGGGTGCAAATGGGTCCCCAACAGATGCCACTTTCGTTCATCATAAACTAACCGAAGTCAGCGGTCGCAAGGGCAGTTACTCAGCAGCGACTCGCGGTCGTCATACCGTAGTACCGTTATTGGGCTTTGAAGGTATTGATAAGACGGTTGGTGTGCCAGACCTCATCTTGCCGCCCCGTGCTAACGCTGTAACTGCTGGCATATGATGGCTTATAGTCGCCAGTCGCACCTCTATCTATTTCGCAGTTCCATTATCCGTGGACGTGCTGGGCTAATAACAACCAAGCTAATGGGCAGATTCGTTTTCCTTTCATTTATTCCACTGTTTACGTTGAAAAATGAAGTTTGTATGTGATACTTTGCCCCTCTTTTCTTTTTGGGCGCGCCTCCTACGTCTGCAGTCCAGAATCCACTAGCTCTCAAACTGACGACTTCTTCGATGACCTGAAAATACGAATTTTACTTTTTGTTGAGCGAGATAAAACAGTAGAATGAAAAGTGTCTCAAAACAATTTCGTAAATTTTTAGGCAGACGATTTGCAACCAGCACTGAATGCCAAGTAAAATCAGTTAGTCAGTCTTAGCAAATGGACACTTGCGCAGTAGCCTGGGGAATGTATCTTGCAATATGTCCGATAGCTGCAAACCATAACCATCACTTTCTATGTGAAATAGACCCAAGTACCAAAATGTCCATACATTCTGACACAGGATCTACTTATGCATTTCTTGAATTATTTATCGGCTTACGTATTTCAGTATTTGTAGTGAAGCAGCTATCTACTCCTCAATCCCATCCGCTTATATTTTAGGGAACTTCACCGGCCCCGATGATCTTAACTTGATAATCGTCAAAAACACGTGTGTGGAAGTTTTCGATGTGACTGTCGAAGGCCTAAAGCAGTTGCGTGATGTTCCCGTTAATGCGAAGATCGTTTCTGCCCTCCTCTTTCGGCGAAAGGTATTTTCTACCGTTCGTATCTACGCTGTCATTGCACGTCCGTAGGGTCAAAAGTCGGACTCCCTCTTCCTCCTCACTGGCAACGCTGAGGTTGCCATCATCGAGTGCACTCGTACCGATAGCACAATCGAATTCACGACAGTTTCGTCGGGTAGCATAGCGGTAAGTTTTGCCTTGTACCCCCAGCTCCATCATATTCCCCCTCTTCAGGATCGAAGTGCCCGTATGATTGATCAAGGCATCGATGCATTAGTTGATCCGGAGGCAAGTTACATTGTGATTAGACTATATCACGGCCTCCTCAATGTCATACCGTTGCGTAGCCTTGGCGATAGGGCTAACGCTTCAGATCTGCTTGAGGGCGGCCATTCTGCCTTGAGAGCACACAGTGTGAGAATAGAGGAGGGCAACATTGTGGATATGGCTTTTCTTCATGGCTACAGCCTGCCCACCTTTTCCTTAATATATGAGGACGAGGTGGTTTTGCACATGAAGACCTACGAGATATTTGGTAGGGAGCCGGCTTTCCGCTCTGTTCCGCCCACTCTCGATTCCATCGAACCCGACTCGAAACTCCTCATTCCCGTACCGGCGCCCTACGGCGGCCTCATCTTGGCCGGTGACAACATCATCTGCTACCACGCTAAGGACGGTCCTCACATATCTCAATACATTCCGCAGACCAAGGTTAGTCTTGGCGTTACTGTATTCATCTGCTCGTTCGTTCGTGCGTCCGTCTGTGTCATCAGTCGTTTGTTTCTACCCCTATAGGCGAGCCAAGTTCTCTGCTACGCTCAGGTGGATGCGAAACGCTATCTCCTAGGTGATATGGCTGGTCGACTGTACATGATACATCTCCTTCTTGATGAACCCACGTCCACGGCGGGATCGTCCTCTCTTGTACAAAGCCAGAATTCAACCACTGCTGGTTCTCATCGCATCGGCTCGATTCGTATTGAACTACTGGGTATGAACACAATTTTTGTCACCCTCTTTCTCACAGGTCTACTTAGCTGACATTGTTTGCGCAAACCGTTTGCTCAGTTGAGAGTTTTTGTCTTATCAGTTGTGTCCACAAGCCTCCAAATCTTTGTTTCAGAGTTTCTTTCTCTTACGATTAACCCAGTCTTCCGGGCTCAATTGTATTCTGGTTTTGCCAATTATTGCTTCGAGAAGACTACCGTCAACGTTCCCTTTACTTGACGTTATATAATGTTTAGAACTTTATTATGATTGCTTTCTTCTAGTACTGAATACTAAGTATGGACAGAGATGGTGTTAAAAGTATAGCAGCACTTTTTCAGGTTCACACAGCCTCTGATTTTCTCAACTTGGAGCTTTAGAACCATCAGCCAATGAAAAGGCGAAAGTTATGCTTATCTCCTTCAACTTTCACTTTCCCATCCTTACACGCCTCGGTGAAGAGCCGGACGTAGGGTTGCCTTTCTCGCCCTGCCATCGCAGTAGTTATTTTCAGTGCGGCAGAATACACCAGATGATTAATAAAAGTTGCTGGGCACATTCTGCCGAATCTTGGATATAAACTCGGACCCATCTCAAATTGCCCAGTAGGCATTTATTTGGCCGTTTGACAAGGCAAAGTCAACGAGATATGTTAAATTTAATGACGTCATGAAATTTTGCGACTTTCATTTAACTGCGTACGGCCATTGCATATTAATAAGATAAACTCCTCACAAAAACGGCATACAATCTGTAGGCCTGAATGAGTTCTTCGGTGCAGTATCTTGTTATATCTAGCAGAACAGAGGTGAAGAGCGAGACTGTATCGAGTGAAACCATTATCTCGTCCGTCGCAACTCTTACTCAGTTTAATCTGTCAAGGAACTCATTTGAATCTTCAGTGGAATTCTCAGAGTTCTTTGTAGGCGGAAGTTGTTGGTGAACTAGCCTTCTGGAGATTTTGTAGTTTGGTGCACCAATTAAGGAAACTATCGGCCGCAGTGGAGTACCCGTTTCGTGAGCTCCAGGAAGTCCATGTATCTTGGCAATTGTGGGTTTATCCCTAATTTAAGGATTTGACAAGAACTCTGAGAACTTCATTAAAAATTCAAGTGAGCTCCTAGACAGATTAAATTGAGTGAGAGTTGCAACCCACAAGAAAATGGTTTCACTCGATATGGTCTCGCACTTCGCCTCTATTCTGCTAGATTTAGCGAAACGCTGCACCGAGGAACTCCTTCAGGCTTATTCCACAGATATGCCTGCCGAAACTTTGTCCCCAACATTTCCCTTATCAAACAATGCCATCGACAACTGAGGGATGCGCCTATGGGCTCGCCTATATATCCGGCTTCCTGGCGGGAACCATTATGCAGAAATTGAAAAGAAAAATAAAAACGGAGAATGCTGATTTGGCATGTGAATGGGCATGATGTGAAGGGGAGGAAAGTTGTCTAGATGGTCGAATTCGGGTTACAACGCAACCTCTTCCAGCGGGATTATGACTGCACAGCTTGGAACACTGGTCATGTGGGGGCGGGGGGGGGTGGGGGGGCGAGAGGAGGAAAGAGGTTATTTCCGTCATCAGCCGCGGTAGTACGAGGTGACGCAGTTGTTTACGTAGTTCTGGTTTTCCGATCCGTGTTGCAGCGGCTTCTGAAAAGCGCATGAGACACCTAGTGGCCCCCCGAAGTAGGACTTTACATGCAATCATTGGGTCCTAAATAGCGGTGGTGGGTTTGCCGCATAATAGTTCTTTTTGGTGTCTAAATGCATCATGCATATCTGCAGCTCGGTCGCGTCGCTATAACATTGCTCCCTGCTCCAGGAAAAACATAAATTCTGTCATGTAGAAGTATCATGTCACTTGTTCGACATTAAATAACCGGATTTGTCGGCGGAACAAGAATTGCTTCTTTCAGTAGCTTCCTTCTTAAATGCTGTAAATCAGGCACACCGCCTATCGAGTTCACATTGGAGATGGAGACGGCCGATTTGCTGCTGTTTTTGGATGTCCTAAACCGGAGACCTGATGGCAGCATCCGAAGGAGCGGCTACCAAAAGAAGACTTGGTCTGAACAAGATACGAACTTCGGCAGTTCCGTGCCCTAAACAAAAGCGAAATCTAGTCCGGTGTTTGACGTAAAGGGCTAGAAAATTTTTTTCGGCAGGAGGAGGTTCTTAGAAAGATCCGAGACTTGCTTCGCGAAAACGGGTATCCTGATGGGTTTATTGCAAAGAATATTGCCCGGCGACCAGAATAACCCACCGCACTGACTGTCAAAAGGAAATCGTCGTTCCTCAAAGTCCCATTTCAAGAGGATGCTGCGAGTGAACCCTTAAGAAGACACCTTGTTCAACCTGTCTCGCGGACCTCCCCAGCATCAAGGATTTAAATTTATTCTTTACTATCCTTATTTTACGCAGACATGGTAAGGATAGGTTGCCATCTCAGACCACTTCAATGTGTATTTACTCCTTCACTTGCTCCTGTGGAGCAGGTTATATTGGTCGCACGAGTCAGCACCTAACCAAAAGGATACCGGAACATCTCCCGGCATGCCTGGGAAAAGCAATATTAGGAGCATAAACAACGCCATTCTCGTACATGTTGATTCCGAGCATCATGCGAACCCCAACGGGACGATTTATAGAGTCCTATCGAGCTACCCTGAGCTACTGGGCCAGCGCCTGTTAGCAACAGCAGAAGCGGTCGCTGCCAAGTTACGAAAGCTGGTTTTGTGCGCTTAGAAGAACCTCGTTCAGGCTCCGCGCTTACCGTGGTCAAAGGTCGACTAACTACATGTAACTCCCCGAGCCCTTCCGCTCTCACCCCCCTGGCATCGACATTTATTCCCTTCCACTTATTTCCATAACCCGCGTGTGTTGAAAGACCAACTTTAGTCGATTTCTCTAATCACTGGTATGTTTTGCTTGACCCCATTCCAATTAAGTGTATTGGCCTGACAGGAATTTATCGAAAGCAAACGTATGCCCGCCAACCAGTCTTCTGTGGAACTTACCATTCTCAGTCACTTCGTTATTTCGACTGACACTTAACACATTTAGGGATCCTCGTGAGGATGCTCAACACATTCATAATGATTATCCTGGAGTACCTTAGTTATTTGTGCCACCAATTTCTTCACAAATTTGGTAAACCAGACATTAATGGATCACTTTTAAGGAGCTTCATATCTAACCTCTTCCTTTTACCCATACGTAGTGTTACCCGTCACAACTAATTATCCGCAGAAGTTTTTTTCCGCATATTTGACGACTTCTTTCCCCACATTGATAGGCGAGACCGTGATCCCGGAGTCCATTGTCTACTTGGACAATGGCGTGGTGTTTGTCGCCACCTTCCTTGGAGATTCCCAGTTGATACGTCTTAACCCCGACCTGGAGTCTGAACGTAACAGTTACATAACTGTACTGGAGCAGATTACCAATATTGGACCGATCGTGGACATGGTGCTGCTGGAGAGCAAAGGCCAGAATCAACTCATCACCTGTTCGGGTGCTTACAAAGAGGGCAGCCTGCGCATTATTCGTAGCGGTATCGGCATTCAGGAGCATGCCAGCATCGATCAAGAACAGATAAAAGGTGCAGTCCTGTTTCCCTGACCAGTCCCACGTCATCTACTGTGGTACTTGATTTTTCCCGACCACCTGCTTCACTATCATTGTGAAGGCAAACACTTGTGGTGCTGAAACTACCAGTAGCCTTCTTGTCCTTTAGCAAATCTCCCACCTTGAAGAGTCTTGGATTATATTTTCGACTGTTGTTTCAGGTGTTTGGTGCTTCCCTTTCGAATCCCCGTCAGTTGATGATTCCATTGTGGTTTCGATGGTTGGCCAAACCCAGTAAGTATGCATCTGTAATCCTGTTTTTTTAATGCGATTTACGCTCGTAATGAGCATTCTTACCATTGTTTACCACTCCCAGCGAAACGTACCACCTCAGCCATACAATCCAAATCGGTATTAAAGTTTATATTTCAATGGAGGCCCTACTAGTATCTTATCTCTTTCTAAAGTAGGAAATACACGCCTGTTTGGGTTAGCCCGTCATCATCGGACAGGTCAACCTCATCAAAGTCCGAACAGTCCAATTAGGCAATGCTGCCCGTCCTCACCCTATCTTTTTTATATCTGCCTCCTTCCCTTCAACTTATCTTCATTGTCGACTTGATTCCTACCCTGGCCAGGTTAGTGGGGCCCGGCAAACCTACCTGTTCCTCTCCATAACCCAGCCTCGATACAATCCTCACGCTCGAGCGTGTTATATGCTTGCAAACGACCGTTCAGTTGCTTTTTGTTACCGATAAAGCGTTAATATTTCTGTAGAAAATCCCTAGTACTACTAAAGTCGACTGGGTTAATTGCGTATATCAGTTAATTTAATAACTTATTTCCGCATCCTGGCCTTAGGCGCTCTTACCAGTACGCAAACGCTAAGGACGGACTTACTGTGTTCTCTTATCTGCGCACAAGTCCACTTTCGTCCTGGACTATACCACAGACCTTTTTCATTTTATGCCGTATTTGTATTTCTCTATTGTGCGCTTATAACATCAACGTTTACGCACTTAGATGCATCTCTAGCAGAATCGACGCATATTTTCCCCCTCTACGGTCTAAAAGACATTCTTCTGGAATTTTCGGTTCGCTTAAGCAACCTGCAAGCGTGGCTTTAGTAAACATGCAACAGTTGACAAAATTAATGACATATTTGTGGTTTTGCGAACTGTCTCAAATGGTTCAGAAACCGCCACGGGTACACCAGACAAAAACGCACGAAAACTATCTCCAATAAAACGAAGGCATGGGAAGGTAGTGAGGGTAACATCAGGTCCTTGTCAAACAGTACTTTTTGAGAAAAACGTAAATGTTGAAAATGTAAGCAGTGGATTTTGTAAAACAAAAGAGGGTGCCGAAAATGGATAAGCAAAGGTAAATATGAACAATAAAGTTCGAAACAGAGGCTTCCCATTATCCTTCAGTTATTCTTATTTGCTCGAATAAGGGATGGAACAGGCACTATAATAGCCGTCCGATCTGTTTCAGTATTATGCATAATTGTCAATAGACCGCTGGGAACCATCCTCAAGCATGCCTTGCTGTTATTTTTCAGCAACCTAATACGACATCACGGTTGCATATATGGCACTCGTCTAAGACTATCAAGTGGTCAAAACGCGCCGAGTAAGGGCCCGGATCGTGTGTGGCACACGTAGACGGACCTTTTGGCCTTCTCACTCAGCACTCCCAGTTCCGGTCGCTTTGATTTTACCACGCCATAGGACCGCAATGAGTGTGGGAAGAGAGAGAGAAATAGATAACGTGCAAGTGTACTTCACTGTAAACAAGCTTACGCACTAGTCAGGTTTGTGTGCACTTTGTGAGGGATCGGCAAACCTCCTTGCTTACTACGGTCGGACCATCAGTTTCGTCTCTAGAGTGGTTCAGTGAACAGCACCGCCTCAATTCCGCCTTTTTAATGAGCAAAACAACGCAGATGTCAGCCGAAAATGCCGTGTTGCCTACTCTGAATTTGTCACTGCTTTTGGCGGATTCATTTCACCCGCTAATTTGCACACACCTCTGACGTTCTGCACTGTTTGCTTTAGACTTCTGCGATTGTCAGATGATGACATTGTTGCCCTTCATCTGGAGGGCTTCAAAACGGACGAGCAGACAGTTTACTGTGCTATTCTTACGCCCTCGACCGGAGTCAACCCTGGGACAGATGCTGCGGCAGGGGCGACCTCTACTCCCCATCCCCTCCTCTTGCAGGCCACGACGTCTGGCCTGCGTCTCATTGGCATTCAACAGCTGCTCGGAAGGGGCTGTCTGTCCACCTGGACACCTCCCACCGGACGCAGTGTTTCCTGCCTCTCCTCCTACGGCAACCTCATCGTGGTAGCCAGTGGCCCCGACATTTACACCCTCCGCGTCACAGAAACCACCGCGGCGCCAGCATTTACCGAATTGGGGTATGAGTCTGGACACGTTGTGCACCAGGAAACTTACTTCGTTCCCAGATGGCCATTTAGGAGTGTTTTATGGCTAAACAACTTTTGAGACGGATTCTGACACACCTTGTTCAAGTCGACTGACCTACGCCTAGCGAAGAAGGAATCATTCTGGTGTCGGATCTGCCTAAAAGTCGTTGATGCGTGCCTGTTCATTCTCAGGTCTTTTTTTAAGTAGGGTGCGTCCCTCCCAAAAAAGAAATTCTTTTGTTGAAGGTTACGAGATTAACCTCCCCACGTATAGACGCCTGATATCATTCTTAAAGTTTATTTTATAAGGCATTTGTCATAGATCGCATGATTGTTAACCAGTCAACCAAGCTACTTTTTCTCAGAACTCAACGTATTCGCCCGTTTGTACCATCACAGCATGCCAGTCAAGCGTTTGAGGAAGAGCGCGTGACAGATTTGCAATAAATAATTTGCTATTGTTTGATTAAAAGAAACGAAATCGATTGCAGGGACAGCCAGTACGTCTTCATGATCTCTCTGACCGTCACTGGAGTTCATCGCCAGTCCAACAGCGAAAGATAACTGCTCAATAACGGGACGTAGATCGATATCCTTGCTTGTGGAGCTGCCAGGGATTCAGGCTTCAAGTGGCTATTGTCTTGCTGCCGGTCAGCCTCCGCGAGGTCGAATTTTCGTTCTGCCTCGAGGTGTGGCAGCCATCGACCTCTAACGGCAGGTCATCCCTGCCCACTGTCAGTCTGTGCTCGTCGAGTGCAGCCTTCACGCGTCTTGGAATTCGATAAACATCCACTCCGCGGCCAAAGCCGACGCTAGGCACTGCGACAGTACCTTTTGCGACTCTCGAAACATCTGTTACATGGCAGAGGACGCTAAAGCTCTTAGGCGCCCTTTTTACCGCTTTGTACGCGAGTAGGCGGCGCAGAGTTATAGAGGTTGAGAGATAAACGTTTCGTACGCACTGGTCACGTAAATAATGGACTTTTTGTCATGACTGTTCTGGTAACGGACCTTTCATTCCCTCCTTTTCAAAGACTTCCTAAAACTCCCATTGTCTCCGTTTTTATCTTTGTTGGTTTTTTCCCCTGTGGGAGATATTCATGCGTGCATGTCGATCAGGAGGGTTTTAAGCAACTTACTATACGGGCAACTGTGACTACAAACACTTCTACTTTTTGTTGACATCGCGAGCAATTTTTCCACCACTACGACTTCTACGAAGGCTTTGCTCCTTGCCATTGCAGTTCCTCAAAACATACGCACAGCAAAAAGGAAAATGCCAAAAATGGTTTTATGAGGGAACCGAATGTTGTGATAGACTCTTAAGTTTGGGGCTGGATAAAGCTAAAGATCGTCACCCTTGGGAAAGACACGTCTGGTCCTCGTTTTTCAATATAGCTCCGGTGACTCACTCTGTGTTTTAAAGTTAGTAAAACTTCAGGTGTGCGGACACTATTCTCCTTATTAATCTAGTTAGGAAATAATGGAGACTTGTTGGATGCATTGTTAGTCTTCGGTTAAAGTGTTGATTTGAAACGCTACGCGGCTTACTTAACGCGCTTTCAGTAGCTATGCGCATCTCACGATAAAACTGCACTCCAAATTTTTGTTGCACGCCTTACAACTATCTTGTCCCAATTTTTGATACTTTTTGACCTGCCGCGTCGCAGCAGGATCGGCAGCTCCGGCATCTGGTCTCTTGCTCAGCATGATAATCGTAATTGCGTGTCTTGCTCCTGGCCACCTTTTTGTAATTTGACTCCAAGCCTGGACACTTGTCGCTGACTGTGGTTTTCTGCTATTCAAAACACATTCGCTTCGTTCATGATGACTACCGACGTGTATCGCGTTTAAATACACACGGTTTTGACTTCTTTCTCCCCCTGGGTACGCAAGTGCCTCGTGTGACCGCGTAATTCTTGCTAACTCACCCAAGAACGCGTTGGCTTGCACCATTTGACGATAGGCCGGCCATCTGCGAGCTGTCCGGCATGTGCACAAGTCGTGAGGGCGTAACACCTTTCAGCGTAGGGCTGCCGCAAAATTAACGTGCTCACCGACTTGACGATCACACGGTGGCCGTCCACACAACGTTAGCACCCGCGGATCTGGCTGGGCACTGCTCCGGGAAATGCATTACTTATGCCGCCATTTCAGGCCAAAGAGGTATTACGACACGGTGAAGGTTTCCTACCATCTACTAAGGCTTCGCCCGCAGTTGTCGCCTGATTTATCAGGGTCCCACTCATTTTCCGGGCAGGAATGGGTACTTCGTCTGTATCACTTCTCCACAAATTTCAGTGGACCTGCATGGATTCCTAAGTTCCACTCGTGTTTCGGGGTCCGCGGGAACTGACGCGTTCGTATCTCTATCAGGGGGGTTGGGTGTCAATTATGGGGGGCGCGTTTCTTTGACAAGGAGAGCAATTCTGTATTGTCTGCTGCAACCTACGAACTTTCAAAGACCAGGCATCAACTCCTGGTGGTACACACCCTTGCTGTCTACTTGATTGACACTGTCCATCTGTCAGAAGTCTGGTTTCCTGAGCTCGTCAGCAGAGTAATCAATGTGCGAGAATCAGAGGTTGTCTACCACCTAAAGTGTCCGTTACAGTGCTGTCTATGAAGACTTTAGCCTACATGATGGCATGCTCATGCCGCACTAGCAGGCGGACAAGGGGCTATTGTATGAATACATATTTCTGTCTGCATTATCCTCACACGACTGAACGGCAATAAAAGTATAGTTGATGTCTGTTCCCCCATGCTCAAAACTGAGGAGATGAAAAAGATCAGTGTGCCGACCGCGTTCGTGATGCTTTATCCCGTACATGTTTAGGAGGCCTATAATGCATGCATCAGTAAGGTCGATCCAACTACCCACCATGTTTTAGGAAATTTTACCATCGTTAGTGGACGCGACAATGACGACGCCTTTCCTGATTTCGTTGAAGCTGCCCGGGTAATTACAACTACGCTGGGTTTCAGAACCCCAATAGACATCTGTGTATTTGGCGTTTTTATTGACATGTGGATCCCCGCACAGATTGGATTGGACAGATACAGGCCATGACTAATTCCCAGTGCGTGAGATCGGGACAGACGGTGAGGAAAACTCTGGCTTGTGATGTCTAGCCTGCGCGTGCGCCTCGAAGTGCTCACAAGGTCCACTCCACCGGAAATGTTACATTTTTACAATGAAACAGCCAACCTCCTTCACTAGAACATTACTAACCGTCTTGTTTTGCTCGACGACCATGGCTCCCAGCCACCCTGTGTTTTCCGTAGAATGGGCCCTATTTAGGAACGTCAACATCAAGACCTCGCTCTTCTATGCTGGTTGCAGCGGACACGAGCCTAACCACGGTGTATTGACCGTCATCATTCAGTTGGCGGGTAATGTACGGCGCGCTCGGATCACTGAGGCCCCAAATTCAGAGCGCAGCATCTTTGGACGGCGTGGCCAGTGAGAGCCGACTAAAACTGATCTTGCCAGAAAGTTGCGCCGGAATTTGGCGAGCTCCCACTGCTGGCGACAAAAGAAAGCTCCAGCAAATTTTCGGCGTTCATTAAGGTGCAATTCAGCGGCCCACGAAACGATCAAAGTAGCCATCAAATGACTCGCACTCCGATGGCTCGAAAGAAACTGACAAGTGCTCAGCTCTGAGGTTTCTTTACACCCCTAAAGGCGTCTTACCGTGTAACACCGTTTTACGAATTGTATAGATCACCCCCCTTGTAGGGGGCATCCATTTTATGCACAGTAAACCTCACCATATGAACTTCTGGAGGACGCAGCCCTGTTTTTCAGTTGATGGACAGTATTATTGCTCCTGGTCTCACCGACACTTCCTTTATAATTTGCCCAAAATATGGCGTTTTCTGCGCTTTTGCATCTGCACCCTTGCGTACGTAACAACAACTGGTTTATAATTATCACAGGGCGAAATCTGTGATGATTTGTCGCGACTCCATGCCGACCACATCGTACCCTTCGTTGTCCCTTAATTTGTTGTTGAAGGCTCCTTGGTTGTTTGATTTCCAAGACCGGCTCTTGCCCAGTCGGGCGTTTCCCAAAGATGCGACTCAGTGCCTAGTAAGAATTGTAAGGAACGTCGAAGTAAGAACCTCCTGTATTTTACCCATAACTATCCCAAAAGTGAGACTCAAGCTACCTGTTTTCCGGAGCTGTGGACAAATGCAACTTCACCTTTCAGTTTTTGCTCTCTTAGAGACTTGCATTCACATAAATTTTCAAAACCTGTCGATTAAATCATGTGAATAGCATTCGTGCCTAAATTCTTCTCCACAGACACAAGGTTCTGCCTCATGAAGTGGCCTGCATTGACATGTCCCCCTTCGACAGGACCAAGTTATTGGCCGCCAACCAACTCCGTTCCCCAAGATCACAGTTACAGTCCCCTCAGTCAGTGAGTATGCATTCAGCCGATGAGAACCTTGAGACCTTGTTCTGCAGTGAGCCGCAGTACGCCGCTGTGGGTCTATGGATGGGTCATGGACTGGCACTGCTACAATTGCCGTCCCTGGAAGTTGTTCATTTGGAGCCACTGCCTGAGACAACAGCCTCCACTGGCACCGCAGTGCTTCCGCGCTCCATCCTCATTTCCCAGCTGAACGACACTGCTTTCCTGTTTGCGGCTATGGGCGACGGAGCCCTCTATTACTACACTATCGACTTCAATGCGGGTAGGCTGTGCTTGGTGTTGAGGTGTTCTGATCGCAAGGCAGGAACTGACATCTGACTTTGTGCCTACTCTTCTCCCCTTTCAGAAAACATCGTTCTGCGCGATGCCAAGCGTGTCAATGCTGGTACAGGGCCATCCATGTACCTCAGCCAGTGGCGTTCACACAACAAAAATAACGTGTTCGTCTGTTCCAACCATCCCTGCATTGTGTACTCCGTAAAGAATAAACTTGTCTTTGCGAATGTGAACTTGAAGGAAGTCGGGTGGATGTGCCCCCTAAACGGCTCCTACTACAAAGACTGGTACGCATTTGTTATCCATGCTGTTTTTGCATTACTCGGTGTTAAGTTCGTCTGTCACAATGGACTGTCATCACAGCCGTCCTAACAACAGCACAGGGGGGCGACTGACTCACGAACTACACTATGGTGAAACAGACTGGTGAACTGATGCTTAGGGGATGGAAGAGAGAGAGAGAGAGGTCGACTCTGTGGACTCTATCCCCACGGCACTTCAGGGAATTCCCCCACTGTAAATAATCTTACGCTCCCTCAAACTGTCACAATGCGCAAAACGCCGTGAATTGGAAGGCTGCCCACTGACATAATAACTCGGTCCTCTTGTGACGGAAAAGCCACACTGCAATGGCTTCTTCATACTATGGCCTGTATGGCACTTCCACTTTGTTGGGATCCGATCTGATCCGTCCCGTTCTTGCTTTTGTGAAAACCTGATCCACAGTGCGCAGACGGGCTATTTAACTTTGTCAGTCACTGCTCCTGATCCGACCTCCAGTCTTCCTGGCAAGACGGAGTCAAGATGGTTGGAGCCGAGCACGAGCACTGACTGACGAGACTGAAGACACGTTTACACACACTACGCGCTTTCGGATCCCTAACTCAGTACGTAGCAGGCTTCGATGAAGAGGATCATCTCAGGTATTCTATGAGTGAAGTGCAATAACATGCTTGAGTCCTAAGAAGGGCAAATTGTCTCGTCAGCTGACTATCTTGTACGCCTCGATTGTTAGCGCGTTGGGATAATTTTAAAGTGCATTTTGTTTGGTTTTGCAGCCCCACTTGATTGACACCGTATGGTTAACTTACCAAAGCATTCCTTACTTAGCCACTCGCCGAATTAGGAAGGGAAAGGGAGCGCAAGCGGAGCTCGAAGCACGCGCAGGGGAGCAAGTGAGGCTGGTGTGTACACTCCCCCGATACAGTCACTTGCTGGGCTAAGAGAATAAGGAGGGCGCAATCACAAGTGGAAGACCACGGATGGAACCGCGTGGTAATTCGCAGTGCATAGTCACTGTGGTGGAACCGACGGAGTTCCGCACCGTACAAACAATTCCATTAGCAAGTCTACTTAGCCGCTCGCTGGATTGAGATAATAAAGAGAGTGCAAGCAGGGCTCAAAGTACGCGCAGGGAAGCGCACGTAGAATGATACCTGAAGTAACCGAGGGTGGCGTATAAGTACTCCCTTCCGTGACACAATTACTCGGTGGATCAAAATAGTAAGGAGGATGTAAATACGTGATATTTGTAAAGTCGGCTTATTCTCATCTACCGATTTTTTTAGAAAGCCAACCATATGATATCACTTCAGTGGGGCTGCAGGACCAAACCTCACCGAGGAAACTAAACGTTGGACTCCAACCCAGTCGATCGGCCCCTTCTCTGTCCCATACCAGTTAGGTGTCCGCACCAGCCCGGATGGAAATGAGATTGGACGCAATAGTTGTGCGACATTAAGCCCTCCCTCTAGCGCGTGGCACAAGTCCCTTTAAACAGGATCCCTAAGGTGCGGTTTGGTGCACTGAATCCCAGAAATCTTCAGGGGAGGATGTCTGTTTTGCCGCTCTTTTATGCCATTCACAGAATGGATGCACGTTCATAAAGATAGGAAAATCTTGGCCTCAGAAGGTAAAGCCATACACCAACTTTCTTTTCGGTGTAGCCTTTTACTGAGCCTTCGTGCGTTTCAGTGACTTACTGACGGACTGAGGGTCTACCACTCCAAATTTCAGGTGTTGTGTCCTCCTAGGAAATATCAGACCATTACTGTCAATCCTAAACTGTGCTTTCGCGCCTGTTTGAGACATGGACATTTCAGAGGCAACAGGAAGGCGGTGAAGTCTGCCCCGTATAGGACTTAACTTTGTAAAATCCTTTGTGCGATCGATCGTTGTTTCGTGTCATGTTGCATTTTCTGTACGAGTTTTGACGGGCCCCAGAATGAGGATTTGTATGGCGTGTTATCGGCGTCTAGCTTGGCGGACAGGGTGCATGATACTCGCAGAGATGGACAATGACTTCCATAGATTCGCGGTTGCTCCAAACGCTTGCCTGCACGGGCGTCATTTCCTGTAAATCCCCGTCTGTCGCTCGGCTTCCATCTGTGACCCCAGAGAGAACTTGATGATCACCGTGGCCTCACACCTCAACGGCTGCTTTGACAGCCGGACTGGGCTAGCAGCCCTATTTCTCCAATTTCGATGGCTTGGCGTAGGTAGGAAGTAGCCGGGCTGTGTCGTTTGCAGAGCAGTGTTGTCAGGCTGGTCATCACGCCAAAGTTGTCCTGTGCGTGCCACCGGAATATGTCCTGTCAAATAGGAGGAGGCGGGGCCAATGCTCTGCAACCACAAGTTGCCTCTGCCAGTTTGTGCCCACCTAACCGCAAATTGATGAAGATAACTATCAAGGTAAACCAACTATCGTCCGGTCGCCACACGCGCGCCTACGTCAGTTTGCCACCCGCTGGGCAAGGTTTGAGTGGAAGAGGAAGTGAGAGCAGGTCTCGTTCGCAGCCACCCACACATTGTGCAGTAAGTCACGACGGTTAAAAACAAGGCCACTTGGCTTTACACGCCGTTGCTGACGCAGCCTACTTATTCTGAACAAAGACGCGACCCTCCAGTACTCATCAGTGCTCCATCTGCCACTTTTTTGGAACTCTGCTCACTCCCTTGGGGGTTAATTTTTTGATCTGCTTTGAGTTTGTACTTCAATCAGGTGCCGTTTCATATTTTACATCTTCTTGATTCGCATCCTGCCATTCCGCTTTTGACAACGAATTGTACTTTTCCAGCATCTGCCTAGTGACTCCAGGCGGTTTAATCCTGGGTTCCGTGGATGAGATCCAGAAGTTGCACGTTCGCAGTATTCCACTGGAAGAGACACCCCGTCGTTTGGCCCTGCAGTCTGAGACCGGTAGCCTGGGTGTCATCTGCAATCGACAGGAAGTATTCCAAGAGGGCGTTGGCTTCAAAGCTGTCCGTTCCTCTGCCTCCCTATCCACCAAAGTTCCAAAAACACACAGTTCGGTTCCGAAAACTGTTCCCTGTACGTTCCCTCCCGTTTGCGGGTTCCTAACGACTTTTCTTCCTATGTATCCGGCTCTTACTGTAAGTAGCCCTTTCTGTCCTTGCTCATTAGATTTTGTTGATTCCGTTGATTTTGTCTTGGTCCGCCTTAGACTGGCGGTTGTTACTTTACCCTAATCTAGTTCCTGGCTAAGATGAGCCGGAATTTGAGCGGCAGACAATTAACCAAAATCCTAAAATGTGTTTTACATTCGAAAAGAAGACTTAAGTGGGGCTGTAATATCAATGGTCATGCAGCAGAATCCTAAGATATTTCAGTCACGTCAGTATGCCAGCTGTTGATCGAGCTTCTTCCCGACCGTCTGCAAAAACTACACCGTAGAACATGACTACTTAAGCAGTAGGAATTTTTCCCACTGATCTTTTACGCCCTTATAAATTCAATTACATTTCATAGAAAGCATGCGTAAAATATTCGGTCTCTTACTCATTTGGTAACCAATTAGGTCCTCTTTGCATTTTATGCTTGAAGGAGGAGTACAATTCGGTTTTTGAAAAAAACTTCAATTCCTAAATGACCATGGGCCCGACCTGTCGTTACACTTGCATCCAAAGCTTCCAAACCACAAGCTTTATATTTTCCATGTACGGAAAATCTTACACTTCTATACGCGATTAGGAAGATGCTATAGGGGTTTACAAAATTTTGCGGTGGATTTTGACCATATTCTTTACTTTACAGGCAATATTAGTAAACGTAGAAATGCCGTCGTGTGGAAGGAAACAGGATCGCTGGAACAAGAGCTTTATTCGCTTGACGTGTCAGATTTTTGCTCGAACCCACCATCAGAGACAAGAGCAGATGCAGTGTCTTAGAATGGGCATTTCACGGTATTAAAACTCTCATAAATAGGAGCTTTTCCAAAACTGAATTATCCTCTTCCGTCAAGAATAAGATTTAAAGAAGACGCATTCTTCTGCCAAATGAGTAAAAGAACGAGTATTTTACGCATGTTTTCCATAAAATATATTTGCATTTAAAAGGGCATTGGCAATCAATTACTAATTAAGCAGTCATTTTCTACAATGTAGTTTTCGCAGGTGGCCGGAAAGAAGCTCATTCCAAAGCCAGCATCCTGACTTAACTGAAATATCTTAGGGCCCTGCTGCAAGATCACTGATCTCACAACCCTACGCAAGTAATCTATTCGAGTTGAAAACACATTTCAGAATTTCGGAGGGAAGGCAAAATGGAGCGACTGCGCCCTCCCCCTCCTGCAATTAGGTCGGATTGGTTAGCTCCCATACCGCGTGATAGCGGACGTCTCACTCGTCCTTTGTAAATCTCTCTCGCTCTCTCACTTTGGCTCTCCTTTAACGGATCTTCACGTATTTGCAGCCTGTGTGTCCACCACGATGCCAAAGTTCCGCGACATCGAGGTCTCCTCCCTGCTCATCTACAATCAGGCCAACCTGGAGCTGCAGTTTGCGCACACCTTCTACTTTAGCAACTCCCTGCTAGAGACCGCCATCAGCATCGCCTCAATCAACCTCGAGGCCAAGAACACTGTAGTTTATGCCGTCGGTACGGCGCTCATCGTGAAGGGCGAATACGAGCCGACTAAGGGTCGTATCCACCTGTTCCGCTGGGATCCAGAAAACTCCCGGCTGGAGACCCTGTTGGTGCACGACGTAAATGGTGCTGTATACCGCATCATCGACTTCAACGGCCGTATCCTCGCGGGTATCTCGAGCTCTGTAAGCAACATCCTGTCAGCGCGTTTGACATCAGGGTCTGAATTTTGTCTAGCGCCGATTCCTTTAGGGTTTTCTTAGGACCGTTGAGGATTTGAGTGGTTGCGAACGCTGGAAATGACAAAACGAAGAAGGGTCTTTGGCGTGGTGCTATATACCGAGAGCTTGCAATTCGCAAGACGTTGCTCCTCTCAAACAACCTTTTGTAAAATCCAAGAGGACTGTAAAGGGAATTTTTTTGAAAAAAAATCAGTTTGAACAGACTGTAACTGTCCTTTTTATCTCAGTCCGCCATGGGCCACCACAAACTGGAAGGGCGCTATATCTGCGCGAATCTAACGAATTTCACCCTGTTCGTTATCTACTTCCTCGTTCGTCATGTCTTTTGATTTTTTATTTCCTTCGTCAACACTGTTTTCTCTCTCACTAGGTCCGTCTGTTTGATGTGAAAGATGACAGCCTCCGTCTCGCCTCATCCTTCAACGAAAATATCACTGTTCTTTTCCTGCGAAGCAAGGGCGACTTCGTTCTGATTGGAGACCTGATGCGTTCACTCACCCTGCTCCTCTACAAATCCAACATGAATAACTTCGAGACGGTGAGTCGCAATTACTCTCTAAGCTGCTTTACGGGGTACATGTTCAAGCTGTCACTTCCTATCCGAGAAAGTTATCAAGAAAGCGCAATTTCTTCGATCATTAGAAGTGATCAAGACTCAACTCTCACTTCTAATCAATTTACATACATGGAAACCATGAATCATCACTAACCTGGCGTGCCTGGTAAATTCTGTCTGGAAAACTACTCACTCAGTCAGTTATGCTGGGCTACTGAGGACTACGCAGTAGGTTGAATTATTAGACGTGAAGTATTGCGATGAAGATTGGGACGGCTCAATTCCCAGCCCGTTTGTAATACTTCTTTCTCGTAACCCTGCAGTCAACCGTATTCCCTACTTAAATCAAAATTGGGCAATGAGCGCCAGTACAGTTTGGCTCTGAATTGATCAATCTTAACCCCGAAATGACTTTTGCTGCAAGTTTTACTCACCTACTTAAATGCAGATACTGGGACGGATTGCATCCATAGTCAATTTTCATAGCACATCAATTTCACTTCATACAGGCAGACCTGATTCTCACTATCGTACACTTTCGGTTAGCTTTAAAACAGAAACTGGACTCGAAAGAAGAAGAATATGCGATCACTGGAACAAGAAGTCTAGTGTCTTGATGTTTTGGATTCTCACTGAAACCCATCATCAGAGACAGTCGCAGATAAGAATAGTGGAGGCACAAGGACCGCAGTATTTATAGTACGTACCTGCCGTGGGATTATGTGCGTACTACAATTAATGCCATGATGGCCTATCAGCCCGCGTTCTAGTCGTTAATGGCCGCGATTTCATCATCCGTGTTGAATGTTGCATAATGATTACTCGGCAGTTTGGCTTGCTGTAACTGGCGTCGTTGCTCGCCCGTATTTATAAGTCAAGTAAATAAAGCATCGTAGTTCGTGAATTTACTACGGTCTAATTGCGTGCGAGTTTTGAATTACCGTTGTTTGAAAGACGAAGTATAGTTTATTTGAACATGCAGGACTCAATTTCGGAAATATATGGAAATGTAGTCCAAAACAGTTATCTGCTAGGCCTTCAAAAATTTAAATTATAGGTAAGCCGTGTTTTGAATTCCCACAGAATTAGTACCACACACTCCTCAATCGGAACTAAACCACTACTCAAACTGTGTTAAGCATCAAATGTGATTAAAGTTACAGTTGTGTCGCTGACGAACGAGCCAACTTAGCTAACGACATGCAATCGTCGAAGTATATCTGGTTGCCGACAACAAGTGGGATTTTCGATTATATGCGCAGACTCGACCACTTTAAAGCCTATGCATAGCTGTTTGTACGTACATGTTAATAGGCGGTATGCTATTACCGATAAAGACAAAGCAGGCTGGTAATAACCTACTGCCCATATCATGCGCCGCTGTGCGGCTGCTAGTTGGGCTCGAGAGAGAGAGCCCGTAAGGCACAACGGAACGAGTGAGTTCCGTAAGAACGATCGGTGAACGCCCCTCTACCGTTGTACCTGTTAATGTCATTCAGAACTATCTTTTACTTTATGTTCTCTGTGCCCCCCTGTCCAGGTTGGTCGCCACCGCTGTCCGCGTTGGACGACAAGTGTTGAGATCCTCGATGATGAGCATTTTCTCGCTGCAGAAACGGAGGGGAATATCTTTGTGGTGGCTCGTGATGCACCCGAAAATACAAAGGAACCTAGACTCGCCTGTTTACTCGAGCCACCGACTCCGGTCGCTAGGTCCACTTTTCAGGGCCATTCCGCCTCCGCCGCTGCCACCAGCACTACTGCAGCTGGCGCCGCCGGCGCTGGCTCTGCCACTGCTGCTGCTGCCAGAGGCGACACAGTCTCCGGAGACTCCTCATCTGATGTCCCAACGAGCGCCGCCCGCATCGGTCGCAGTCGAACTGAACATCCGATGGGTCCCGGAACCGGTTCCGAGGAGGGTTCTGTCTCATCCGTCAGTGAGATGCGCACCTTGGTCGACTGTGCCTACATGCACAGTGGGGACTTTATTAACACTTTCGTCCGCGGTAAGTTTTTCTTACTGTGTGCGCTTTTGTCGTGTCTCAGTTGTGCCCGCCTCAACCCAAACAGCGAAGGTGCAGCGGGGCCTGGGGCGGTCCTAGTGTAGCGACCGAAGACGTCGAGGATGACACTTACCGAGTCAGCAAGGCATTAAAATTATGTCCTGGCTAAGACCGATCTGGATGGAGTTTTCAACGCGTCGCTACACTCATCCATGCGAACGGGTTAAAGAAAATTAGATGACCATAAATGCATAGTGGAAACAGAAGGAAACTGGGTATATATGATGGTTAATTGTACAAATAAGATGAGTTCCAGCAGGGTGGGGTGATCTGTCTGGATGGAGAGGTCACACTGACACACCTGCTAGACAACCGGTGGGGAGCGCAGCGCCGTGGCGGCAACCATAGGAGAAGGTCGTAGGAGGTGCCGATGTAGGGAAAGAGAGAGTTGCGACGAGTTGTGAGAAGGGAGATCACGGCAGATAACGAAAGGCACCGGCTGTTTTCACCGACACGCAGTTACACAATCATCATCCTAGATCCGCACCGAAAGTGTGCAGTTCATTCAAACAACCCTATACAGCTCGTGCGGCGTCGAGTAAAGAGACGGACAACCACATGTCCCATCAGCATTCAACTTTCCAAGCAGTCGCAATCACCGGTGATAATATTCCATCCAACAATTTCTAGATAGGTATGCGTAAGGTTGACGTTAACTGACGAAAAATGCAATGAGATGATTTTTATGCTGAAATACCACGGCCTTTGTTGGGTACGATAAGCCAGGTGTTTTCCGCATCCCCCTTCTGTGAGAAAAGGGGCATCGGGGATCAAACATGAAATCGCTTTGATACCGGCAATTGGGCTTCGGTCAAGGCGACAGAGATGGAAAAGTAAAACAAAATCTATACACCGGTTTGCAGTCAAGTGGAATTCCAAGTTAAATACCGCTGATACCGCCTAATCCAGCCATCATAGTTGCCGTGTCGATCCCAAACAGAAGGAAAAGTTAACCATCGAAAACTTTCATAGATTAGGTTCTGTCTCCACTTGTCCTTTCTTATTCCTCGCGTCTAAGACCCCTTGATTGGCCTTTTTGAATTTCCAACACTTAAGGTGAGGACAAAAGCATTTAATTTTGACTAAAATGGAACGGGTCTTTGAAA
Organism: Spirometra erinaceieuropaei; assembly: GCA_902702965.1. Lineage (NCBI taxonomy): Eukaryota > Metazoa > Platyhelminthes > Cestoda > Diphyllobothriidea > Diphyllobothriidae > Spirometra > Spirometra erinaceieuropaei. The sequence continues at coordinate 145,548 of CACRXP010000963.1, forward strand.
AATACGCAGTCACCGGCATATCCGATCAATTTTCGGCATAAAGGAACTTTAGTTTTAAAATTATCACCAGGAGAGTACCACCTGAGATTTTTTTTTGCTACCTTCGCCCAAGAAGTCCGCTACAGTTTTGCCTGCCTATCGTTAAAAGATCCTCCACTTTTTTGCAATGCAACCTTCTACCGCTTTTCAGGAAACCTTGTACTTCAGAATTCCGAGGAAAAGTGGCAGGCCACTGGGGATTCGCCCATCCTCTACGGAACCGCCCAAGGCGGCCTCGGCTTGCTCACACAAATTTCTCCAGTACTCTTCGCCTTCCTCAAAGAGGTGGAGTCCCGCATCGCCAATCTGATTGTGCCCGTCGGTGGCTTTGCGCACGAGAACTGGCGCGCTTTCAAGGCTGACAAGGTTATTCGCATGGCACACAACTTTGTCGATGGCGATCTCGTTGAGACAGTGCTTGATCTGAATGCTGAAGAGAAGGCTAAGCTTGTTGAAGGCCTGCGAATCCCTGTACGTCACTTCCCGTCCCTTACCCATGTGTACTTCCCAACTTCCCTCGCTTACACTTTCTGATCTGTTTTAGGCCACAATGGCGCTGTTTGGATCCGCCGGCTCTTCTATGGGGGCTGAACCGGAGACGCGACCCTGCACTGTAGAGGACCTCGTCAAGGTGGTTGAGGAGATGGCCAGTTTGCACTGATGTTATGGACAGCTTCCTTGCTCATTTTGTCAGATTTTCTTCTCTGCCCCCCTCCCCCCCCCACTCTTGCATTCACGTGCGTGCTTTCCTGCCTGTGACATTACGCTTTTTCCCAAAAATGTCCTGCGCCTGTTCCCTTCCCCTACTCCCCCTTTTTATCATCTATGCCACGCCTCCCTCGGGCCTCATCTTGCTGTACCATTGCATACATACATTTTGACATGTTCAGAATTTTCCCCACCTCCCTGTTGCACACCAATGAGCACGCGTACAGTTGGTGACCTAACTCATGAAATATGCCTACTCAAATGGGAAATCACTGGCCGGCACGAAACCGGTCCTAACGCTTTCAGCCAATCATCAAACAGATAATGAGCGGCTTCCAGTTTAATGAAAGCGCAAAACAAGTATTACGAGAACTATTTCATTGAGGAGAGAAAGCACTTTTAAAGAAAAGCGCAAAAGTCGAAAACGTGAAAGGTGTGACATGAGTAGGCTTCGACTTTAGAAGTGTACAATGTCTTCCCATACAAAAAAGTAAGAGGGTGTGAGCACAGTAGTGTTTGGAGAATTGTTTTTTCACTTACGTTTTTATCAAATTTCCTCTGAGAATTAGGATTATATGAAGTCCGGCACGAGGCCAAGTACGTAGTGTCCGGTCATGTGCCGCGACATCCTGTCACACAAGGTCGTTTACGCGTTGTTTGATATTCGGTCAATCCAAACAAAGAGATCTGGCTGATAGAGATGTCACAGGAATAGAAGCTACAATAAGTTCACATAGTGATGGGCCGGTCAGCGACTTGTAAATTTGAGTGGAATCGGCGGATACAGCATAAATGAGCCATTTCGCGTATGTTAAGCGGACTAGTCTCCCATCCGATTTGCGGTTTTTTGATGGGGGAGTGCGTTGGGTTTCAGATCATGGAAATATCGGTGGATACATCACGAGTGTCAGTGCTTTCAGCCGACTGGCCTTAGAGATAGACTGCGCCACGTAATGACCGGAACCTTTAAAATAAGACATTTATTGGAGGCGTTTGTCGAAGTATTGTGCGCCATGGTTTTTTTTCAGGTAGATGATCGTTTGAGTCACATATCAAAGTCCATCTATGTGATGAATGTTCACAAAAAAGCCAACGACGAATGTGATCTATACCAGTTGGGAGACTTTCTCTAGCAATTTAACTGCTTCAAAAGCGCTTACTGCTGTATTCTGTTGACGGACGTCCTCGCAGTTTGTCTTCCCACGGTGAAGCCACAAAGTAGTCGGAACTTTCGGTCCTAGAAATGCTGATAATTTTTCTGTCGAAAACGGAAGAACTTACCTTCCTTTGTCTACTTCAAGACTCAGTCCTAGGACTATAAATACTGACATCGCCCAGACTGTCGATGCCTTGGGCGTTCCGTCTCTAGATTACGTAAAAGCAGAAATTAGACCATACGAAAAGTGTCGTTCCATATGTTGAAAATTCCAGATGAACCGTCGGTTGCTTTAAACGTATTTGCAAATTGGAAGGCATCGGCACTTTTAAATAAGTGATTTTCTGTAGGCGTTATTACTATACTTTGGAGCATGAAGTCACGCAAATTTGCAAACCCGACTTGAAAATCGACAAGACGTTTGGTTCTAAAAACAACCCGTTCGCTACCCGCTTCCCACGGTTAAAGTCTGACAAAAAATCAATTTTTAACTGCGGCAAATTCTGTTTGGTAAACCTCAAGGTCAAATTATCCTCCTCTCAAAGCATGAAGCTTGGATACGCAAGACAGCTATTAGCACAAGGAATTATCCGACTGTATGGTGACATATGTAGATCCACGGTCAGATTTGTAAACATTTTGCCTGATACAATTACTTAGACGCATATTCTACACAATAAAAGAATATTTTCCGGAAGGGGCTGGACAAATGAACTAGATGCGCAACGTGTTAGAGGCCTAAAATTCTCATGTCAATTCCTGTCGTCACGCTTATGGAGTTAGTTCGCATACTGTATGCGAAGAGCCCTCTGTGTTAAGTAGAGTGACAGTACCCCCATGGGTCCTAAATAGAATTACTGATTTATCATTTATATTACCCCTCTGTTTGCGAGGAAAGTCCGTGCTGTTGTGCATCCTCATCCAAACGTACTCGTCTCGTGAAGTCTGGTCTCTTGTGGCCTGAGCTACGAGAGCGGAAAAACAACGGATAACTGAATTCCAGAACTGTTCTTATCAGTTACGTCCCGACCTTTGTGCGGAAGAAATACAAGAAGAAATTGATGCCAATACAGCCAAAAATGCAACCCCAGGAAACCAATTAGAAGCAGGAGAACTTGATCGTCAGTCCACTAGCGCCGTCGCAATGCGGTAGCAGTTTTCCTTCTCGCCTCTGACGAATAAATTAGCGACTTACTTGGTGCTCCTCACGATGACCAGCGTTACTGTCTCTGTCGTCAGTTCGGTGGTAGAGTAGTGAAAGCTCAAAAGAGTCAATGAACAGTACTCATGGGGTAGAGGGTTGAGGGCATTCAGAAACCAGAAAATAATTATAGTCCTGTTATGTTAATATGGCGTGGGGGGGAGGAATTCGCCGGTGAGTTTTGCCTGCGCTTCGTCGCTGGACATGACTACAAACGTGTGGAGCTCAGCTTGGATCGCGGCCGCCTGGTGTCCTGAATGAACGCCTTCTGAGGACACAACACTGGGTTATCTAGCCGCATAACCATTGTCTTCGTCGTTGTAAGTACTCGCTAGCGTAGGAACTTGGAGTGCCTCACCGGCACTTAACTGATGACTTCAAGTGTTTGGTTAATGTCTAACCGGTGGCGACTGTCGACCAAGTGAAACAAAACTGAGCTGCAGATGGACTTCCCAGCGCCTTGATTTGATCAGACAAGCTCCTGTCTTCGTATCCGCAAATGGTGGTCGTTCAAGCTCTCAGACGGCCCTGATTCAAGCTGAGCTCCACATGTTTTACCCGCATCCAGCGACGAAGCGCAGGTAAAACTCATCGACAAATTCCCTTCCCATGCCACATTTGCAGGACAGGACTGCAATTTCCTCCTGGTTTCTGAATGCCCTCTACCCCATGAGTACTGTTCATTGGCTAATTTAAGCTTTCACTGCTTTACTACAACTTTTATATTACTATTCAGGCCTAATAATAAGTGATAGAACATGGGAGCCTGCCGAACATGACCTTCAAAATTTATCTGTTTGTGAGTAGACAATGAGCTCGCTTGTGCCTTTTACCACCGGGGGTCAGTTTGTCGTCTTCGCGGAGGGAAAGGTAAATATACACTCATTTCCGAGCGAACAAACACCCGACCGGGCCCAAATGTGACCAGTGGGGGGACATTGCTATCATTTAGCTTCGATAAGGTCCCTGATCTGCCGGTCGAAATGTCGGCAGAAGGTGGAGCACTCTGTGGCGGACGTTAATAAGCCCGAAACAACTGCAATCTCGGACTCCCTCGACTTTTTAAGATTGAGTCTGTTAAGTGAGAGTAATTTGCAGATAGGATTTTCTTTGTAACTCGATAAAACACCCCAGTGAGCCAATCTTTTACGAAGCGAGGCAGCTCTAATTAATCCCAGGGCAACGGTATAGAGAAGGACCCCATTTAACTGTCAGTAGACTGTGGATCGTGGCGGATGGGATTTATCCTGGCATGCATTTGCAGGCCGTCGCAGAAATTGTACGGCCGACAACGATTACTTCCCACGACCTCACACCTTGACTCAAAATCCGTTACTTTGTGAAATTTACGTTTTGTTTATTGTTTACTTACTACTCTCATCTCCCTTGTCGTACAATAGCGTAGGATAACACTTTCGGCATAAATCCAGTCAATCTCAGTGTTCGCTTTCATTTAGTCAACTTACTGTCTAGCTTGCTGCCTCACCCATAAAACTTCCTTTGCCATAAATCTCGTATGGCACGATCCACAGTCTACGGACAGTTAAGTGGGGCCTTTGTCTATACCGTCGCAAATCTCAGTTATCACATGTTTCGGAAAATATAAGGTCCAACACGCTTATTAGTATTATCTGTTTTGTGAAGGGTTGTTTCGAGATATGTGCTCGGACGTCGCAGTTTCAAGGGCACTGAGTTTCGTTACCTGCTCCAGTAACTTGGTATGACAATTCACTTGTTTTCTTCTTATATTATGAATAAAACTGTAATCGCAGACTGACAAAACATTCACCGTTCCCTTTGCTTACTGGTTTGTTGTAAACTGCTGACTGTGACGTCTTCTGGAAGGCAGGTGAAATGAGTGTGTTACTGACACGACCGTAATAATCTCCACCGAACTTTATAGTCCTTAATACTAACTTCATAGACGTCCACTAATGAAATGTTGATCGTAATCAACAGTCTCCGTCTTTTCTGTAACATACCATCGACAAAACTATCGTATCTATAGTTGTAAATTCAGAGTACTGTCTTCTCCGTTCTTATCTGATTGCTAAGTTGGCTACGAACAACTGCGCACTTATGCGAGCCTAACATATGACAACAACTCGATTGAATGACTCCTTCACTTGTTATCTACGATTTATTAACACAACATAATCACTGCCACTTATGGCATAATGCCGCGAAACGAAGTCCACATGTTTCAGCTACTGCTGCCTTAAAGCGTGAAGATACACCAGGCAAGCTACGTTCAAACGCTAGATACCGCCTTTTTTAAACGTATACGTCCCGACAAGGACAAGGGCCACAATCTCCCCAACGCTATATCCGGCGGTTGCTGTGACCTTTTCGACTACTTCTGGAAGCAGACTTACGCCACACCTGTCATGGCGCTTCCTAGTTACAACAATCGGGGGCAGGGGGGCGCGGTGGCTTGCAAAACTAACTAACTCGTCTACGCCTGACACACTGGAACCTGCTACTAATAGCGCACCTACTTAGTTTCAGTTAGGGAGCCTGGTGCCGCACAAATGTCGTGTAAGTTCAGAACTGCTGCAACCTGACTCGCAGTTCTGAGTAGGATCTAGTTATTCCGTTTACTTACAAAATGCCATTTCGCCACTGTTGGTGTGTCTACACAGTTTAAAATCGTGTTTTATTGTTTACGATGAGAAAACTAAACTTTGGGTCGGCAGTCTCTCCTCCCTCTCCTTCGCCTTTGGCCTATCAGAATCAAGATGATTGTGGGTGAGTGGGTTCGGTGTGAAATCGTCCCCTAGCTTGTGACACTCGGGGGCTGAGATCCCATGCAAGTAAGAGTGCCATAAAAATCACACTCGGAAGGGCCCGGTGCCCTCTTACAGCTTTCAGAGCCAAGATTTCTAGCTCACTATGGAAAATTCAGACTTAGTGATGTTTTCAGTGGTATTTGCGTCAGGCGTGCCTCATTTTCGTCTTGTTTTCCCGCTTTTGTAGAAGTTTGAGCTTCAGTTATACAGCGGTACGCCCAGTCTGCCGGCCCAGTGCAGTTTGTTGGTAGATTTGTAGGCGTTTGAGTGAGTTCCTCAGAACATTTTTGTATCGTTGCTTTTATCCGTTTAGCCATTTAGCAGTTAGAACGTCACCACAGAATTTCGTTGGAACAAATGCCCGTTAGTTACTCTCACAAGATCAAAGTTGGACCAGCCACAAACCACACACGCTTGTTCTTTCCGGGACTGGAGTGCTCGAAGCCATTTTCTTCCACGTTACCAAAAAGATACTCTGGAGACAAACGAGATGGACGGGATACAGTTTTCTTGCCTATTCAGTCTTCCGTTACACAAAGATGCGTAAGTAAAGCTAGGGCCCTGTATATCCTCGATATTGTGTTGGTGGGGATTCCATGGCCAACCATGACCGAGTGTTGTAGTCTTCCAAGGCTTTCGCCAGCTTTAGTGATGCTGGTTGCAGCCTGCCCTACGGGGAGTAGGGTGGTTATCTACCTGGTCTGGTCTTATCCAGCTTCTCACCCTTCCTTCTTTAAAAATCCGATCGAGAGGGTGTATTCCATACATATTCCATCCGGTTGTCTTTTCTCCGTTAAACCAGTCGCACTGAGAGTTGCGATTTCGATCTTGTATTGAGTCAACTCACGGAACATCTGAGTTGACTGCTGAATTTCCCTGTAGAGGGTAAAAAACTGAGGTGGTCAGAGTGGGTGGACTAACTCTGACAGGAGGCAGGGTGAGGCAAAATAATAAGGTCGTGGGTTGTTGCCTTTCATAAATTTTTTAAATGACGTGTTTAACATCCACAGACCGCTGTTAGCCTGCCGAGAGCGTGATGGAAGGCATTCGTTAGAGCACATTGTCTAGCTCCCCTCGTCACGAGGGCTGAGCAGCGTTTTTCCAAACAGGACCGCCTCGCAATCCATGACACTTGCCAAATTTTGCTAATAACAAGGACGCTCACTTTGTGTCCCTATATAATGAATGACAAATAATGCCTGTCCTATAAGGTGGGATTTGGGGGCAAACAGGCATGAGTGTTAATGACTTAATTGAGACACCTACAAACACTGTTGATTTTGTAAATTTTCATTCCTTCATGTAACTGTATTGGCCAGACGAAGAACTACAAAAAAACACGTGTTTGCCAACTTGACTTTTCGAGTATAACATGGGAATATTTGCGAAAAAAGGAAAATATGTTGAAACGAGTTGTGAGGGTCGTTTAGACGGAGAGATGAACATTCTTTCGACCCTGTTTTGAATATATTACTGGTCGCTGGGCCCTTAGCCGTGGAGCTCTAAGTCGAGCATCAAAGCACAAGTGGAACATCATGTCCCGTAACCTGTCCATTGACTGGCTGCCATTTTGACAGCTGCTTGATCACATCGGGTTTATTTATTATAATACTACTGAATATGCCCAAGTAACGTTTGTTTATACACTATTTTGCTTCATACGGCTCACTGGGCAAACTGGCATTCACCTCGGCGCTTGCAGGCCATAGAGATCAAATTACTTCCCCTGTAGCATACTTGTGCTTAAATTGGTTGTTGTACAACGCACTAGCCGGTGTATATGTGCGTATTTTCCAGTCTTGCTAACACTCGTCTATCTGTGCAGTCTTGATATTTCCTTCTGATATTTCCTCTCCAAATCATCGAGGTACTTCCGTCGCTTGTAATAAATAGGGAGTTCGAAGATGCCAAATGAAGTTTATCTCAAATAAACTGAACTGACCGACAGGCTTTTTGAAATGCTGAGGTATTGATAGAATTTTCAACGCCTTCGAATTTGTCGAGGTGTTCCTCGTAAAATATGTGTTGAAATGACTGGAATAAATGCTGGTTTGCAGCCGCCAAATCCGGTAAGTTCTGCGACAGGGAATCTTTTCCAGCCAATTGCGTCCTGCACCTGTATTATTATAAGGTTTGAATAAATAGCCTTTGGGCTTTATTTACGGTTAAATCAATTAACGTGTCCTTTTAGCAGTTCAACAGTAGTCACCCGATCCGATTCTAGCAACTCACAGTAGACCGCACACCTTGTGTCCAAATTAATGCAGTATTTGACCTTTCCCGCTGAATGATGTGTCATATATGCCATTGCGCTCACAGTGGTTGGGGTGCGCTTATTTTTCAATACTCACCAAAAGCTTTAACTGGAAACAGGTTCAAAAAGGAGATATTTTGGAATTCGAAAGATTTCTAAAACGTATTTGTAGAAAAATTTCAAAAAAGTGGGTTTCTTTATTCGGGTCTTTGGTTTGGCATGCTTTTACCAAGATACAAGAGGGGATTTAGTTCTCAGGGCCTCAGTATCCGATCAATTTTTCGAACCTTATATAAATCCTGTTCAGGATTTCGATCTTTAGGAGTTCAAAGGTCGGGTAAGGGTCAAAAGCGATGGTTTAGAAGTTGTACGGAAGAAGGCCGAAATGCACAAACAGTGCAGTGGGTGACGAAAGTTGACGTAAAAGCCAGCCCACCTATATCGACCAAATCTTCTGACTAATACGGAACGATCCTAAGGTTAAAAGTCGTACTCCACTCATCGGAAATGACAAGTTCTGAAAGACACGGAAGTGTCGAAAGCTCAGATATTCGTGTCAAATGCGTCAACTCGGATTGTAAATTTTCATAAAGTCTGTCTGTGCAACCCACTGAGTAAATAAAACAGTATGGACAACCAATTTTAAGAGGATCACTCTTACCTACAGTCAAATTAAGTACCATCCAAGGCTTGATGTGGCTTGAAGTATTCAAGTGGGGTATGTGTGATTGCGTTTCAAAATACTGTTACGCGAAGGAAACGCAGTTTTTTCATTTCTGCACGTTTCAGGAGTCACTTTACTAATGGAAGGAGAATTTCGTCTAGTTTTATGAATAAGGAAGCCAGACGAATAGAAATTCTACATTGTCGCATATCGAGACGCCGTTCGGTGACGAGGAAATCAGAAAACACTCAGAGTATGCAGTTACAAGCACATCATTTTCTGTGCATCGTGAGGGCTCTGAAAATTACTACGTGGTTTATTAACTTGAGGTGAAGTTCGTTGAGTATCATGTTGTCCTTGAGACGTCAGTGAATACATTACGATTTCCGGTGATCACAACAAACTATTCAAAATGATAGACTCAGTAGTCTGCGTCTATCAGTTCCTTCAAAATAAGGCAGTAATTGATTGCAGATGACGGTTTGGGTAATATTTTCGTGCCCACCCAAACATAATGCCTTATTTGCAAAGAAAACGGAGGTATACACTGGAGATCTGGGACAAATATGCCCGCAACAGACTGAAAACTGAACCGTTTAATGAGAGGCTTTAAAAGGTAATTTCGATGATAAATGTACACATCCTTCGTCTCCTTCCGAAGTGAATTAGAGAAAGAATTTGAAACTATTTCCTCGCTTACGGACTTCCGTGACGGACGAAATTCCGTCTTTTATCTCCGTTGATGTACAGTTTTCCCGGAATAAATTTGAACATGTCGACAGTTCGACCGTCGAGTCCGACGATGTCCACCATATGCTAGGCGCAGCAGGTACGGTGGCTTACGCGTGAATTAGTTTAAGGCTACGGTAGACTTTCGCAGCATCTATCGCACCTCCTCTTCCCCACTCACCACCTGGACCCGGTATCGAGACAGAGTCAAGGCGACCGGGGAGCCAAAGCGACGAAAAACGCAAGACTTATTGACGTCATGAAATCTCGTAATCTCTTGATAGTTTGACCATCGATTTCGATGATGTCCGCCGTGTGCCCCACAGCATCAGCGGTGGGAGCAGGGGTGGTGACTTGCGCAGGGGTTTATAGTGCCAGTAGACTCGCGCCGCATCTACCTACACTCTCTCCTCCTCCCCCGCCTGAGCCCGGTGTCTAGACAGAGTCAAGAAGACCGGAGACGAGGGAGGCAGCAAGTGGATGGCTCGGACGGATCCTCACCTTGCCTTCCACCACACCCCCTGGTCCACACAACAAATAACCAGGATTTCAACCAACACAACAGAGGTTGGAGGCTGGCACGGCCGAAGCCGCACCTAGGCGTGCCACCGACGCCTGACTCGGATCCCACACTGTGGGAGTGTCGTGATCTCTTACTCAACCACAGACGGCCATTACGTATTTGTAAGATAGGATAGACTGTTCAATCTGAGATCGACCTGGAGTTCTTTGCGTTATCCCTTCTCATGTAAGGCTCGGTGTAAAGTTATAAATATACTACAGAGTCGGCACATAAAAACTAAAATGATGCTCAAAAGGTTAACGCTCTGCTGTACCGTTCAGTTTCTGAATTATATACTGACAGAAACTAAATCGCACAAAAAGTATTTCGCTATGTGTTCAAATGCTAAAGTTGACGTTTAAAGGTAGAATTTTCCGTAGTTACTTGTGGGATATTTGCATACGAGTGGAAAATATGGTAGGTTAAAAAATTGAAAATAGACGGCGTAACTGCTTTTTAGAACTTAAAGTCACGCATACATAAAAAGCAGTATTTTGAAGGAAGAAGAATCTTCTGTTTTTGGGAAATAACGCGCATTTTCATACTCTGCACAATCCGAATTACGCAGACGAGAAAATTAATTTTCAAGCTGACGACGGTTGACTTGGTTAATATTTCTGGTCGAGCATGTGAATATGCTCCCTCGCCCGAATTACAGATGACCTTGTCCTCAGTTCCGGGGACGTGATTTACGGTTTGTTTTAGGAGAGGTAGGAATGAGAGTTATTGTCAGGGCAAGTTTTAGGGTTCAAGTTTAGGCGCAAGAATAGGAACCCCCAGTACCGGCGTTTGATGTGCCCTAAACTGCTGATAAATTATCCTGAAAATGCAGGTTGGGGAAGTGGGAGAGGTTAGAGTGGAATGGAGTGCAATATGCACTAAAGGATTCCCAACCGGATATAATCTTTTCTTCTGTCTTTTGCATGCGCTGTCACTCCTTGATAATATAGACTCCTCGGAGGCGACTCTAACATGGTAACCGTATTAAGCTTTTGATGTGGGAAATAGTCCGCTGCAGTCTATCGTCTTTCCTCTTTTGTGGCCATGCAGGTACACTGCTGTAACTATTGCACTTTGTTCCTTGCTCCTATCCATTCTCTAACTTTGCGATGAGTATCTTTTTGCCAAAGCCCTGGAGTTTTGTAGCTCGAGCTGCCTCACCGCAGTGACACACACGGCAGTTAAAGCAGTTAAGTTTGGATATCTGTGCTCATAGCATTCGGGAAATTCTCATCTTGCAACAGTGAAGATAGCGTTGTGAATTACATGTTAGTCAACCTGTTCGCCAAGAGGGTCTGATATTTTGTAGCCTGTCCTTGATTTGCACAGGCCTTGGACAAATTTCATGCACCTAATCCTAGGCAAGTAGTGTAGGGACATTTAGAACCCTTTGCACGGTTCTGGAGGGAAAACCAATTCCACGAAGTCATAGTCTTTGGATTGATGCTGAATCTCCAACAGTGAAGGGCAAACACGAGACAGTTGCGACAGAGATCAAAGAGAGGAATATAAGTGTTGAGTAGCTACGCAAGGTTGTTTGCGAAACGTCTGACCAGAATCAAGTTTCCAATCTTCTGGATCCCTCCAAATTTCGCTGTATTTAAAGTCCAGCTACTTGATAGATGCCCATCTAACCAGTGAGAAAGTACATACACCGGTGTCGTCACCGTTTGCGGTCTTTGCGGAAATATTGGAACCAGGAAGCAGGCTGGCGACGCTGGGTTTTCGGTCTACCATCTGAGGAAGGAGAGAGGCAACGTGATAGCCTATCCGTGGAAGCCGTCCGAGGTCACTGCAGCCTCCTTTCCCTATGTAGAGCTCACTGGATTGTCCGAATGCAGTGGCACTTTGGTAGGGGTTAAGTATATGCGCGGGGTAAGGAAAAATTATAGAGAACTGTCAACAATAATTTTAAAAGTAGGCGTTGTTCGGCAGACTTTTTGGTCGGCCCTTCGTCAGCAGGATGATATTCGCTAACCTATACCGTCCGCGGATTCGGCGCTGATGAAGTGCCTACAGTGGATCATTGTTCTGCATCCGCACACGTAATTCATAGTAAGAGGAAAGCTCATTTTCATTAACAAGCAGTCAGGTAGTATAGAAAATATTTGAAATGTTGCTAGATGAAATGCGTGCGTCTGTCAGTAAAGCAGGGACGTTCAAACGCCGGTGATTTTACTAAACAACAGTTGGCATTTTCCTATCCAGCGCATATACTTTATCCTCGCGACACTTTGTGTCGCGTACCCAGGATGAAGATGGTGTGACTACGTGTCGGTGAACAGGCTCACGTAATTCATAGGTGTTATGGAAGATTTAAAATAATTCACGTTGATCTAACTGTGGTGTGTATAAGACGTTGCAGTAAGTTGGGCGGGTAAACTTGACCCAAATGTGATTAAACTCGCGTCGTCCGGTGGGGTATCGTAGCTCAGATGGTTAGAGCGTTAGCTGTACTAAAGCCTCCTCTTGGTGTCGTGGATTCGAATCCCACCGAGGCACCGGGTTTTTCACAGTTGGGTCACAGTGAATAGAAAAATTCTTTGTTATCGGCCCTACCTCGACGGGGGTCCACTGCTTTGCAGAATGTTGCCGTTTGCAGCGAGAATTTCTGTCCAGAAGACCTTGCAAATGGCTACTTTGTGCTCATATCGTCTCCTTGGGTCGTTTTTTAAAACCAGATTTGCCACCACTTAGGCGAAACGAATGCCATGTTTTTGCAGGGATTCTGCCTAGGCAGGATGAAGTGTAATGAACCACAGAACGTGCACTTTATCAACTACTATCCTCGATGTAACTGATAACCCCTATGACCTCTCATAATAAGCACCATAGCACTGAAAATTAATTAACTTGATCTCGAACGTGTTAAAACAGCCTTAAGATTGCTAGCATTTCTGGGAAGGACATTCTTCCTAAAGACCTAACAAACAACAGCTTCTCTTAAACACACCGAGCGAACTTTCAGGTCACTGTCGGCGACTGCGATACTTCTGCTGTATCACCTTTTGCTTCAATCAGCCACCTGACCAGTCCCTTAAGTATTGGTGCCCAATGTGACAAGCCAAACAGACTGAGGAGTTCCGTCGACCAAAACCATCCGTCTGTCACGGTTTTGTTTCCCTACGCCACTGCAGGTCTCTGCCAACACGACATTTCAGTCATGGTTCCGCATCCAGGCAGACAGATTGCACTTGGGTACCCTCAATGCCCCGCTACTGATTGTAGAACTGCATATTCATGTTTGGATTGCGTAGTTTTCTCGCACAAACGCAGCTTCTGGACAAAATATAAGATTTAAAAGCCGGTACGAGCGAAGTTACGAGTTCCAGGATGCAGTTAATAGGAAGCAGATCTGATCGATGGGAGAAGAGCTTTATTCACCTAACATTTTGAATTCACGCTCAAACCCATCCACGAAACCTAGAAGGATGACAATTCGGTCAGGCTACCAACTGAAAATCCACAAGCATAAGTGATAAGTCAAATAAACCGAGAGCGTACCGACCTAAAATTGATTCACTTCTGCTAGGGGTTGCAGTGCAGTCTTGACACACAAATTCGCAACTCAGTCTCTGTTGGGAGTGCCTACACTCCCAAAAACAAGAACCAGCCAATCACTGGAGGTCACGTGCCTTTCCTCTACTGCGCTGTCATCTTCATCGTGGCGCCTCTCCATTAGCTTTTCCTCTCGGGCCTGATCGATCTGCATATTCGAATTATCGACCGGCTCGTCTTGAATGTTCTTCCCGAAGGACATTGGACGGAATGCCGACGAAGCACAGTAAAACGCTATAAATATGCGTTACTTCCAGTTAATTTTGACTTGCAATTTCCTAATACATATTTTCGTGGCCGTTCGCGTTCTCCTTCTCTGCCGCGTTGGTATTTGGGACAAGGGTCGAGTGCGTATACGTTCCACGGGATTTCTGCTGTATCACCTTTTGCTTCAATAAGCCACCTGACCAGTCCCTTAAGTATTGGTGCCCAATGTGACAAGCCAGACAGACTGAGGAGTTCCGTAGACCAAAACCATCCGTCTGTCACGGTTTCGTTTCCCAACACCGCTGCAGGTCTCTGCCAACACGACATTTCAGTCATGGTTCCGCATTCAGGCAGACAGATTGCACTTGGGTACCCTGAATGCCCCGCTACTGACTGTAGAACTGCATATTCATGTTTGGATTGCGTAGTTCTCTCGCACAAACGCAGCTTCCGGACAAACTATAAGATTTAAAAGCCGATACGAGCGAAGTTACGAGTTCCAGGATGCAGATCTGATTGATGGAACAAGAGCTTTATTCCCCTAACATTTTGAATTCACGCTCGAACCCATCATAAGAGACAGCATTAGATCCTGCAACTGGCCGTGTACTAAGTACCCGTATCTGACACTGTCTGGTGGTGGGTTTGAGTGTGAATCCCAAATGTCAGACGAATAAAGTTTTTGTTCCAGCAACCGCATCTAAGTCTTGTCGGACTAAAATACCGATGTTCAGTCAACTGTCGGTAAGAAGCCCCCGCTACCCGTTCGAATGAGATTGTGTACACAATCGCACCCCGTCAGATTAGGACAAATACCTTTATTTTAACATATCAACCTCCTGACTTCCAGGCAGATAAGGCTTACACCGGAAAAAATAAACACACGACCGATATATTCTGACAATAGTAAATGCAAGGAACCATGAGAGTGCATTAACATCAACATTTCAGACATGTAAAAAAATAAGTGTACAAACACGCGGGCTTCAGGAGTCTATGAATTCGGTGCAGTCTGCGTGTCAGCCTTGTGGCGCCGGAGCTCAGCAACTCCCTCATTGAGGAGCTGCGATATTGCATTTACCCTGCCAGTCAGTGCGCGTCGAACATCCTCACTGGCCAGTCGGGGGGCGAGACGCGAGAAAAATCGATCGGGATGCCAGTCTACTTGGAGTTGTCGAAGTGATGCAAAGTTGTGACCAACAAATCTGAGCAAGCCCGGCACATCGCCCTCAGCAACTGGCAGCCAGGGAATATGACTCAGGTTGCCCAGCGTGAGTGGTTCGTGATCTGAGAGGAAAGCTTGCCACTGCGACAAAAACTCCGACAGCTGCGATTTGCGCGCCGGTGCAGCCGTGAAGAGAAAGCCACGCTTTCTTAGGCCCTCGGCATGACGCTGGAAGAACTGCTGACGCTCTTGCTCGACGCTGGCTGCTGACGAAGTCGTTGGCGTCTGACGTGTGTTGACGGTGGGGCGTCTGTGTCGACGTTCGTACTCAATTCGGATAGTCTCAAATGGGTCTTCTGACGTATCAGTCTCCACAAAACCTAGAAGGATGACAATTCGGTCAGACTACCAACTGAAAATCCACAAGCATAAGTTATTAATCAAACTAACCGAGAGCGCATCCACCTAAAATTGATTCATTTTTGCTAGGGGTTGCAGTAAAGTCGTGACACAAATTTGCAACTCAGTCTCCTTCTTGAAGCAATTGTATGAGGCGACTACCAGAGCCAAGAGCTGTTGAGCTCTGACATCGCAGCTCCATCCATTCATGTATCGGCAGTCATTGCGGTAACGAAACCCCTTCACAAACGGAAATGGTGGAACGGAGGGACATCTAACCTGTAGATAAGCTCATACTTTTCGCTTTCAAAGGCACTGACTGCATAAAATGATATCTACGTGGACTTGTCACCGCTTTTATAAATAGGGAACCTCTTGATGGAAGGATTGCGAAAAATTGCGTCCCTCCAACGGTAAACATAATCCGACCTAATGAAAACAGACTGAGCCCAAAAGTGAAATGACACAAGTCAAATCAGCCGAAGACGATCATAGTTTTGCAAAGTAATTAGGGACGCTAGGCATATCGGAATGACAGTATGCTTATTACACATTTCCGATCAGCGGACCTTGCCGAATAGTCCGTCATAACGTCAGACAAACTGGGGACTGCACACGATTACTCAAAAAATGCAGCAAGAACGTATAACCGCAATTCTGAGGGCAACCTCGGTGGGCGACACCATGTAAGTGAAATAACGGTTCGAACGTCGCGACCGACGATGTCCACCGCGTGCTCCACAGCAGGGTGAGAGCAGGTAAGGTGGTTTGTGCGTGATTTAATTTATAGTGGTAGTGGACTTGCACAGCACCTACCGCACTCTCTCCTTCCCTCCCACCTGTACCCCGTGTCAAGACATTGGCAAGTAGATCGGAGGCGGGAGAGGACGCGGGGGGGGGTTCGGATCAAACGATAATTTTGCGCATTTTGATCCTAAAGACAGTCCGCTGCTTACATTTCCTGCGTGGAAAGTGTTAGTAAAGTTGCCTCTTTCTTTATTCTCGAATTCAGCCGTCCGTTATTACCACTTGTAACTTCGTGTGCAAGAGAGGGTCTTCAAATGCCTACAACTACAATTTCGAGAGTTTGTGATCTCCAAAATTAGTAAACCTACTTACAAGTAAAAGTAGGCTTTCCTTTCTGACTTTTGTCAGCACCAGTCGGACCTATAAAAATTCCCGAGTCAAATGACGATGAGCAGCCCATTCTACATCAGTAGCAGATATAAGAACATCATCCATTAAATAGTCTATATATAGATTTTTAAGGTGAACGACAATATCCTACGAGACTTTAAACACCTCGTTCCTCCGAGGCACAAAGTGCAGTATCAAAGTTTGGCGACTCAATATGCTTCGCATCTTCCCCCCGCTACATTGTCGCCATCTGCTCGCGATCCGTCCCCTTCTAAGAGTGTCTTCCCCTTGCCTTTTGATCAATCTGTAATTTTCGGAAATCGAACGTCAGCTAAATGTCCGCAGAGAAGGATACAAGGAGCAAGTTGGCGAGAAAAAGTAAAAAGTTGAATACATAGAAATTCCAAACAGAAAATGGAAGTAGACTGAGCGAACTACTTGCGACATGACTAATGGACGTCGCAAATGTACGTCCGAACCAAATTCTCTGTGTAGATTTCTGCTGGTCGGACAGCGACAGTTAAATCAACTCAACAGGATTCCGGAGCGTAGTGCATAACTGGCGGGTTTCTAATTCGTCCATAAAAGTAAGTATTGCAGGTAGGGACGATAATGAATATGCCTTCAACTACGCTGGTCTGAGGAAAAAGTAGCCAGATAAACATAATGCATATAGATTTTCTACTTTTCCGAAAGAACGTTTTTGCCATCAAATAATATTTTTTGGGATGCCTGCGTTCCAGTTCATACGAATGCATTTATGTATATATCAGAGTGGAGGCGGCAGAGTATGGAGGGTAGATCAATACAGCACAGTTTTGGGTTTGTTTGCCTTCATTCAGCCAATCATAACCCTGACGACCAGCTGGGACCGGAATCACAAACATGCGCACAGACGCACCTGGCTCAGCTGGTCCACCACTGGAGTCTACCAGATGGGCCGTAAGCACTTTAACAAAATGAAATTCATCGGCAACTCGGCACCTGTCATACATGTGGAGTAGAGGGACATTGGAAAAAAATCGACTTGTGCACCTGAATCTTCAGGTTGGTGACACCAAAGCGTCGTCAGACACAATGAATATGGGCTTGGATTATCATAGTAGTGCGTTTTTGGTCTCTAGTTCAGATAAACAAAGCACTAGTACATGAGGGAGGTGGGCACAGTGTTAGGATAGATGTCGGAGATTGGGGAGGGGAAGTACGACTGTTGTTCTTCTATTGAAGGGAGAGGGGGATAAGGGTTCAATGAGACCTCAGACGGTCGGATATGGAATAGCGGTCCTCAATTTGGGATGGACACAGCGGAGACATGCGCCGTGTGGAGAGGTTGCCGAAGCGAGCATCTAGATTGACAGAAAGGTTGACACTAACTCTACTAGCGTACCAGGCCTCAAAGAATTCTTGCATCTGATTTAGGTTGACTATGGTGACCGCTTCAGTCTGGCCCTAATTTAAGCGTGTGCAAAAACAGAATTCAGGGTGCGCTGAAGTGTAGCCAGTCTGTGTTGTGTAAAAGGAGTCCAAGGGAGTCGGACAGTCGCAGGAGTAACTAGCACGTCAAAAGCGGTAAAAGACGTTATTTTGGCAAAAGTAAGGAACGGAGACCCTTACTTGAAGTAGCGCTGTCTGCGGGGTCTACTGGCTTTGAGAGATGCATGCAACGGTATTGGGTGTTGAGACTTAATAGACGTCGTAATTACGTATTCGCGGACGTGTGATTCGCGATTCGGAGGAATGGGAACGACCAGATGGCCTTACTTGGCTTCCTTATCTGTCACAAAGATTGTGGTTGCCTGAAAACCGAGTGTCCAGGAAAGCAACGAATGGGACGCAAGTATTGAACTTTGGGTATGGCCGCCAAATCCGCCATCAATGCGCCTGGGTAAGGGCGCTTTATCAGCACCTTGAGACATACAGCAGTGAACTAGAAGACAAGGCTGTCCAGATGCAATATCTTCGACAAATGTTCATGGCGAATTCGTTAACTGGGTTCGATGTAGGTGCGAGATGAGAGACCAGATAGTACCGGCTCCGAGATTTGGTGGACGCGTCTGTACGTCAAGAACGTACCAGGAGTCATAAACCGCCTCCACATGCCACTCAAAGTTTGGATTGCACGTACTATGGGGACTATCATCAAAGGCTGGAAAGTGTGGCCAAAAGATCCGTTCCCGTGGTGGGAAACGTCCGGAGTCGCTTACTTTATTTGGTGCATTTGCGAGCAAGGCGCCAACGACGGAGAAACCGGAGGATCACTACCAACGAGGATGGCTGGATGCACATCAGCGGTCAGGAGGAAAGAAGCTGACCCTCAAGCCGCGCCTCATTCGACTTGGCCTAGTCACACCCCCAAGTTTGATGGAGCCGAACTTCTCGTACGAGGTGGTTTGTCAGCTCAAAGCCCGTCAGAAAGTGCAACAAGCACTTACTTTTCCATTCACTGCCAAGACTCTGCGCGAGCCGAGTAGTTGGTCACGTGAAGGGCGCGTGTGTGAACATTGGTTCCAGCGAGAGTGTTGATGAGGAAAATTACTGGGTCATTATCACGCCAATCAGCAACGCCGGGTGATGAAATCATGACGATCAACGACTAGCCTGATGACGGTCAAGTTTAACGTGAAACCAAGTACGAACAGCGGTGGAAACAGTGCTAGTCGTCCTTATCCGTTCAAGCGTGAATCCGAAAAGAGACGGATGATCCGACCCCAGTCTCAACCGTATGCCGGAGCCCGCCTTCTCATTTGTATCAGCTACTCCAGCTTGAACAGTTGTCTTCGCGGCTGCGAAATTGAACACATGCCCCTGTCGCAAGCACGGACAGATACCTAGGATAACTGCTACCACACCTAGTTTCTGCTTGCGCACGCGGAGTACCGCTCTTGTCCGACTTAAGCTGCGCAACTGCAACCGGGCAATTAAGGTATGAGATGCAGTACCGGATTGAGGAATGTGGTTTACTTTGCCCTTGGCCTTCGTTGTGAAGCTGTGCATGGTGTCTCTGCGATAGAGTGCGACCCAAAGGCCTTGGCTCTCGCGGCCGACTTGAGGCGTTCGGACAAAAAGGGTTTTGGGAGCCATTTCATATTAATCAATGGCCAGAATGTCGGGTCACATTTGCATTTTCTTCAGGGTTGTCGCAGTGAGTCCTGCAAGCTTGAAGGAAGTCCTCAGAAGGCTTTTTTGCTTACCTCCGCATGGTGGCCTTGAAAACTGTGTGTCGTTTGTAGGCTACCAATTGACTTTTGTTTTGGTATTGACAGAACGTCATGGAAGATCTGCTGCTGTTCACTGTAGTTTTTTTACTCGAAATTTGTGTCTGAGAAGATTGCGTGGAGCAGGACGCGCAAGTACCACAGCGTGTTCTTTCTGGCGACAAGACGCAAGTCAGGAAGCACGGAAGGAACTGCGAGGTGGATGGGGAGCAAGTCACTTGAGAATTTTTAAAAGTACAGGGTTGGGTCGCATTTTTGGGCAACATTTAATAGTTGCGGAACATCTGGCTTGCGGATCTTGAGCAGACCATAGATGGTCTCACTTGACGTCATTCATCCGACATGGCTACCTTTTTGCGTGCGAGCTCATTGGGCGGACTGCTCAACTGATCTGTCATTCTTCTAGTATCCAATGCATGCAAAGGTCTACACAGTTCTTGGTCATCAATAAGACTTCTGGGTTTTTCAAGGTAATCGTCTTGATTCATTCAAATCGAAACATTTTATTGTTGAGCACGATTATAAGCTCTTCATAAATTGTGAACCACTTTGCCCAAAGCACTTGCAAGGTTTGTGTGCCACCAGCAATAAGGAAACACCTCGTCAGATGGCGCGTTTGTCTGTCGACTCGGTCATCACAGACTTAGAATTGGTAAAATCAAAAAATTCCAATACTAATCGTCCCGATAGCAGAGAGTGCTCTACGGTAAGTCCAAGGAAAATCGACGACGTGAAAGCGTGGATGCGGACGTAGTGGATGCGGACCCTACGTTTCCAAATATATAATTGGATTTATAAGGGCATCGAACATCGATGGGAAAAATCAGGCTACTTAAGTAGTCATTTTTCGCAGAGCGTAGCTTTCTTAGACGGCCCGGAAGAAGATCACTGAAAAGGCGACATGATGATGTGTCTGAAATATTCTTAGATCATACTGCACGGTAATTACCATTACAATTTTACATAAGTTATCTATTCGAATCTAAAACGAATTTCAAAAACTCGGTTGAAATTTCATGAGACAGTTTATCCACGGTAGATCTCCGCCTATGCCTGCCACAACATGCCCGGTGCCCGTTTACCAACCGAATCTGACCGCGCACAGTTTCACGGAGTGGAGAATCAAACTGGCTGCCCTCATCTGTACCTTCAAGCGTGGTGTCAGCTCCTGACCCATCAGTTCGGGTAACAGAGCTCGGAGACATTGAATCTTTCTAAAAAAAACCTGGCCTCTGCTACAGTTCAGAGGAGTTCGAAAAACTCGTGGAAAATAAGGAAATCGTCATTTCTCAAAGTAGAAGAATTTGCACCACGATATCTCATGCGCAGAGGACACAATCAAATGCTAAACCGAAAGCGCACAGTCCGGAAGGTAGAAGCATGTAGGAGGCCCGCTCTCGTTTTCTAGGCGCCGGAGAGCAAGACGCCGACCGGAGGGGATAAAAGACTGGAGAGGAGAGCTTAGGGGGGATCCGACGTCGCACGGTAACTGAGCTTCACACCTGCACACCAAAGTATAGTAAGCCGACAACCGGACTCAATGACTCTACCGTTAAGCAGGAGGGAAGAAAGTAGAGAAGCTGAGAGAGACAAAGGCGTGCCCGGTCTCGAAGTCTAGTTGGGTGGGTGGGAGTCAGGGGGAAAGAGGATGCCCAAAGAGGGTGGGGTGAGGCGGGGGGGGGGAGAAGGGGTCGGGTGGCTACGGCGACCGAAGTGACAGCCCCGGTTGAGAGGGCGGGGGTTAGACTGGTTTTTCAAGTGCCATCGACAGCCACAAATCACACCGCTGGCAAGGGGGTGGCCCAACAAGGCGCGGGAGTGTGTGCATGTGGCTGTGAAACAAGACATCTCCGGTGGGGCCTCAGCAAAAAAAGCAACAGGACGTGGGAGAGAGGCGTCCATGCCAAGGCGAAATGACGGTGGTAGCTGACTAGATAAACGGCGCTCGTTTTGGA
>CACRXP010000963.1:168436-185159 GCA_902702965.1 Spirometra erinaceieuropaei
AACAAACAGGAAGACGTGCTGGGGCTTGGGACTGACGGTGGGGGAGACTGAGCCGTGTAAATGGCCGAAAGTCTTGTAAATTGTTGCGTTAAACTGCTGCCAACGAAGCAACCGAAAGTGGAATTTGTGTGCAAGTCTCAACAAGGCAGTTTTAAGGGAGGTTGTAAGCAAAAGAGGGGAGTTTAACAAACAAGTTTTGAGGTGCCAAGGCGACTCTACTCGTAATTTAATTCCTTAAAAAAGTGAAGAGAGCGATGAGCGTTTGTTTCATGCTGCAAGCAACAGGCGAAAGGGTTGAACGTGTTTGGTCTTTGCAAGCCAAAGCAGGCTTTAAACTTATTTTAGTCTATGGGGCATCTGTCAAAACTGTACCAGAACATCACGGTCGTAACTGTACCCTTTTTCCATCAAGGTTCCTACCCATCAAGCGCAGAATGCATTTCAAGCCATTTCATGCATCAGATCGTCATTTGCCTCCGCTGCTACATCTAGTATTAAGATAATTCGCCTGCTGTGGACGTTAAGGTCTACCAATATTTTTGCGAGACGGAACCAGTAGTGACCGGCGCGTGAAGTTATTTATGAGGAGGCGGACTGGTTAGATCGCAGTCGGTAGCCAGGAATGGGGAAGCGGACGGCGACTTTAACCCCCTAATCCTAACTTTAACCCTAAGCATAACTCTAACCTCAACCTTAAACCTTAACCGCTAACATTAACGGCAGCCCTAACCCTAATCGAAATCGTAAACAAAACCGTTGCCCTTAGACATAGTCGTAATTGGAAAACCTAACCGAAATACCGAAACCTCATCGTACGCGCAAACCCTAACCCGAAAATCGGAAATCATTACCCGGTATCCTAATCCTAACGTCAGACGTAAAACGGACGCCAAATGGGTCAGATGTGATTATGCAACCCCACAAAATAGCCCCGGTAATTAAACCCCGCAGCCGCCTGTAATACGGGGCCTGGCTACCAACTGCGATCTAGCCAGCGGACTTGCGCATCACACTCTCCTCCCACACCAGTCACCGTCTACCGCCGGGTACGATGTCTGACAAGGCTAAACGCTCCATCTACGCGAGCTACGCACCAGCTGGTCCCTGACTCCGCATGTAGTAGGATACATTCAGGGGTTCCTAGATCCCACACGCGTGGTAGTGTCGTGTAGGAGTCGTTATAACCTGATGCCCCCCCCCCCCGAGGCATGATGGCAGTTGGCAGCTTTCTAAGTCATAACTGATAGCGTTTAGCTCGACTGAATCAAGTCGACTGGAAATGAAATTAGGCGCGGTGGCTGACGCGGTGGGGACGCCAATGTCTATGGCGCGCCACATGTATGTAATTAAAAACTACCCGAACAGACAGAAGTTATTTACAGGTGAAATTCAACGGCTGGATCCAGTGCATCAGAATGAGCTTCAGAGCCAATGGTTCCAATTGGACAAATAGTAAATAACGGATTTTGGAATTTTGGTAACGACAGGGTGTAGGGCCCGCGAGTAGATGGTAACTACAACTAAAATTCAGTGCGACTGTAAACATCACCCATTATGCACAGCTCCCATTGTTTGAAATTTCTTTCTCTTCTTGACCAAATGTTAAATTACCAGCGGCGTTTTATTCAATGTCCGTTATTTTTTAAAATAATCTTTCTTAGATTGGGTGGGATTAGGCGGGTAACTTGACCGAAATGTGATTAAACTCGAATCGTCCGGCGGGGCCTCGTAGCTCAAGTGGTTAGAGCGTTGGCTGTACTAAAGCCTTCCCCTTACTGCGTGGGTTCGAATCCCACCGAGGCGCCGAGTTTTTCACAGTCGGGCCAATATGAAAATAATTTTTATTTTTTAATTATCGCGTTCACTTTTTTACCAAATGACAGCATACGGTGAGGCTTTCGACAGACATTTATCTATTTTCTGTGTCTTCTTGCACTCCGTCCTGTGTGTTGGCCCACCCGTAAAACTCCCTCTGCCACCACAGGTTAGCCCGAGTTAGTTGTGGGTCCTACACCATACTGTTGCCCGAATTTTTACAGATGATGTTGTTTTTCGAATTGTTTTAGTCGAGTCGGAATAAGACAGCTGAACACCCTACCTTGGTAGGCTAATGATGCCTCCACACAAAGCAGAAAACTGGCAACATGCGCTCAGTCCTATGATGTGTTTGGAAGAGAGATAAGCTGTTAGCTGCGTATCGGACAACGCAATGCCGGAAACTTCAAGGACCAGCTACAAAGACAGCCCGTGAAAGAACAGGTTTCGGAGGCAGAAACGGAACGTCAATATATCAACTGGGGCTGGGACGTGGTTGGCTGAGGGGGGCGAAAAGGTCCGAAGCAGTCATTCAAGTCTTCGCTCTTTTTGCCGGCAATGGTCCTCGAGCAGGAAAAGTATACGAAGGATGATAAAGCACGAACCGAAAAACAGCGTCTTGATTGAAGATCCCCATTATGTAACTGATGGCTTTTAACAGCTGGAAGATATCGTGTCTTGGTTGCACAAGTACGCCTCGAAAGCTATATAATTATGCTGACTTAGAAACGTACCCGCTAAAACACAAGATTCGAAAAGCGCAAAAATTCTTGGCAGATGTCACCCTTCTTTCAACCCGATCAAAGAAACATAAAAATCTCGAAGATAGAGCCCCTTTCATTCGCTCTATTAAATTATGATCCTCAAAAGTGATTCAAAATAAGGGATAAATTGTAAAAAGTCCAGCAGCCTTTGACTTCATTCGGAAGTGCTACAAGTCAATCAGTCTATGAGCAGAGCGGTATTTATAACGGAATCTTGCGTTCGTTCGCTGCCAAAGTCTAAACAACTTCGGCCCCCGGATACCAGCTATACATCCGTCCAATTGCCGCGTAAAATTGACCCGAAAACGCATCGCTATGTAGGCGCAGGACAATGTGCTGAGCAAAATGTGCATCCGAGAATTTTTACTTAAAGAGGATGAAATGTCGATCTCTGGGAAATCTGAAGAAGAAGAAGAAGAAGAAGGACGGCAACTGACCAATTTAGGACAGATTACTTCCACTATAGTAGATTCCAGTGGAATGATTCAACTGAAGCCTATTTAAAAATGCCTATCGCAAAGTTATTTGACGACAAGGAAGAGTTGATGGAGCTACGAAAAATTCGCTGTAAGAAGGGGTTGTTTCTCCAAAAATAAAAGGAACTTCATCGAGTGGGTATATTATGTGGCAAGCAAAGTGCCCACGTTTGGTATCGTAGATTCCGGCCGGTCTAGGAAAACCAGGTTTGTCTTTGAAGTTCAGAAATAAGCTCCCAGAAACATAAAAACCTCCGATTTAGTAAGATGTTTAAAATGAGTAAATGATTGTTATACTAAGGCCACGTTTTCGAAAATTTCCAAGAAAACGGTGAAATGTGAATAATGAACGGAGGATGACGATCGGAACATATTTCCCCTGTACAGTGACAAAACCAAACAACTTTACATCCAAAATCCCAAAAAAGCATGCGCTGGGTAGTTCTTGTACGTGGAATACAATTTCAAAATGCAATAATTCAATCAAAAGTATCAGACAGCGTGAGAGCCCCATTTGCATGTATTAAGAAAGATCCCAAAACCGCCAATGAAGATCAAAAAGGGTCTAATATTTATGGACAGAACTGGTGCGAATCATTTATGATGCCATTTGTTTGTAAACAAAATACCCATAGTGGTATTACTAAAGCAGGTCCGCTATGGCGTTCCTGGACGCGGAATGGCCTGGTGCAATTAACATCATTTTACGCAGTCCTGAACACCATAAACAGGGGGTTTTTTGATAGCATGTACTGTGATAATGGTAGCTGTGCTAAATTCGAGACAAACACAGTGCGCCGCAAAGACTCCATTGATCATGGCTTGGCTGGACTTTCAATAACTGCGGTTTCAAAAGTCTCACAAAAACGCTTATTTCTGAAAGTAATGAGAAATGCACGAAAAAAAAACAGGAAACCCGCCAAGCTTGGAGACACATCCATAAGGCGGTCTTTATTTGTTGAGGTCCTTAAGAAGACCCTATTTTACCCCAAATTGACAAAAGGATTACGACACGGAAGTGTGACCAGGTTGCGCATTCCTAAAACGGAGGCGCCGGATAAAAACTGAACCAATACGACCGAGTTATCTGGTCTCTACATAGAATCTCAACCATTCTAATAAGACCAGATTGGTGGAACGTGTGAGTAACAGAGAGGGGAAAACGAGAAACCCGTTTCGTTCCGATTGCATGGTCTTCGTAAACAAACGGAGACATAAGTTAAACAACAAAAAAACTTTCGCTGTGCAGCAGTGGGGAATACGGATTCGACTTGATGTCTGCTTCGAAGATTTCGTCCAAAGAGGAGAAATTGACAGCCGCCCAAGTATTCACATGCGCACAAGGACACTAACTCTTTCAGTCGCCAGACTGTGGCACTACAAAGTGAATCCCCTGGGAGTGCAATACTAACTCACGAAGAGATCCTCGTCAAATGACTGCAAACAGGCAGAAAAGAGGAGGCTTTGTATGACTCAACTGCAGGTATGGGATGAAAACCTGTTAAAGTAGGCCCTTGAAATAGTCAGTGTCTCCTGTGAGAAGCCCTCAAGGTCAGCAAAAGGGCAGAAATCTACTGTTGAGCCAAAACGAGCGCAGAAAGTAAGTTAGGTGGAACAGGAGAGGCATAAAGAAGTGCAGAAGACAAGTGGTCAGATAAATGGGATATAAGAACTCAGCATGCACATCTGCCATCTTTACGGGCCACAAGGAATGGCCTGAAAAGAACTGGGTAAGATGACGTGATTTTCAACGCCTTGAAACGTGAAACTAATTCTTATATCAGTTTCAAGGTGTGTCAATTTAGTGACAAAAAAGTCGAAGGCCTCAACTTTGCCATGGTCAAACTCCTTTTGGCAAGCGAAGGCTTTGGTGGGTGCGGTAGTTTCCGCGTGTCCATTAATAGTATACAGGCTGGAAGCCTATTGGTAGTCTAAAGCTCCGAGTAGACGTGAAATGACACGGAGACCGTGAAAACTGTAAACTTTGATGTGTTTCAATTTTCGTATGGAAGAAATTAATGTCAGAATAAAACGACCAAAAGATATGTGAGGGCGGAGAGGTGGGGGAATAAAACGGAACTGTAGCATTTACTATTGCAAAAAGAAGTGGATTGACGAGGCCTAGTTTGACAACTTGAAAAGTGCTGCACGAAGAAGTTCGACCCCCAAAATCGTATATCCGGTAAAGCAGTTGGCTTGGCCCTTCCCCTTATAATTTGGACTGGAAATAAAGACCGTAAAAGTGGCTGGGCCATTGTCGTGTTAGACCAAAGACTGCACCGCGTGTCTTTGTTGATAATGCCATTCTGCCTGTATCATGCGCCGCTGTGCGGCTGCCGGTTGGGCTCGAGAGAGAGCCCATAAGGCACAACGGAACGCGTGAGATCTGTAAGAACGATTGGTGAGCTCCCTCTACCATTGTATACTCCCGATCGAAAAGCGGCAGGGCAAAAGGCTCGTGGCCCAGTGGTTAGAGGTGTGGACTTCTAACTAACAGGTCGCGAGTTCGATCCTCGGGTATGCCACACTTCGGGGTTGGGTATGACTGGCTGACGACGACTAATAAGCCAGAAATGGCCATTCCAGTCTCCCTTGTCTTTGCCGGTAATGCCATTCTGACCGCACCACATTTGCGGCTGGTTTGCGTCAGCTGGGCTGCGCTGAGTCTGCGTGAGCCATAAATTACATGCTGCTGGCAAGCATTAGATGGAGGTCCACGCTAAGTCAGCCGCTGCGTCCAACCTCATCATCGAGATGGGCCACCAGCGCACGGGAGAGAGTGAGGTTGATGCGGCAGCACCTATCGCCATGGCAATGCAGCGCATTTCTAACTATAACTAGTATGACGAGCTTGAAACTACCACGACGCGCGACGAAATCGTGGTTTGAAAGCCTGCAAGCTGAGACTGGGTTCACATTTGCGACGAAGTTTCAGACTACGCTGCCTCCTTAGTCTGGCCTCTACTGCACCTCTTGTCTGCAAAAGTCAGATGTGGTTTCACGCCAGGTCAGCCGGCGTGCCCAATCCCATCTGCAGTCTGCTTGACGCAAACAGGCCATTGATGTGGGGGCAAAGAGAAAAGAGAGATTGACTTCAACTCACTTCGACAGCGACAGTAAGTTTCCTGAGTGCAAACGACCAAAGCGTGTTTTTAAGTATCAATAGCTCCTTATCCATGTGGACTCTACAATGCGAGATGCGAGACACCCCTTCCGCTTACTGGACGTTTTATTTCGAGTTTAGGAACAGGCTTGCGTGTGGCACGCGTAGACGGATTGTGTAGATTTGTTAGTCGTTGTGAGCACACACCTGTAATTAAAACACGACGAATGTGTGAATTCAGAAAGCAGCAGACAGTATTCGAGTCTGTCTCACTAGAAACATATAAACGTGCGAGTAGCTACTGCGCCCTTCGGACATTGGTGGACCTCGTCATTGGCGAACATAAACCCGTCGGGATGGATGTATAAAAGCGCCGCAGAGGTAGAGATACAGAGGCAAGGTAGACTCGCTGCTGCTGCTCTGGGCTCATACCCACATCCATCAACCAGTCACAATTTCAACCATCATCTGCCGCTAACTACAAGCCGAAATGGATATGCGCGACGTAAAACGCCCGTAAATGAGGCAAAACTATGTCGGGTCTTCTAGGTCAAGGGAGTCGAGAAGACAGTAATAAGTTCAAAACAACTTCTACAAGGAAAATAAAACAGGGAAAGAGAGTTGAGAAAGAAAGGCGCTCGCAGGAACAAGAGCCTTGCTTACCCGACGTTTCGAATTCATACTCGAAGTCAGCGTCAGAGACAGCTACAGACAAACGATTACAGTATCCACACACAATGCATTCGCTGTTACCACATGCCTATGAAAATCAGCAGCTCCGCCTATATCGAGGACAGTTGCCCTTGTTGTGATAATTGCTTGATTGCCAGAATTTGAGCCGTTAATCACTGTAATTTCATTACCCCTGCTGGATTTTGGCGGCATGGGTACTCGACCATCAAAACTCACCTACACCGGCGTTAATAACAGCGTTCGTATGTGTGCTCCCCGTGGGGCCAATTAAACCCGCCAGGTTAAGTCTCAGCACCAAATATGGAGGGGGCTCATTGGACCATGACTCATGCGGGAGAGTCTTGGATGATGAGGATGTCCTATAGCAGGGCTGCTGATGCTATTTGCAGTAACCGGCCCCAGAATACAGGTAATCGGTTCAGTCTTAAAATACCCATTTCACCAAATGAAGCAATTATTCATCGCTTAGATCCAAAAAGGTGACTTGGCTGGGTATTGTCGAGCAACAACCAGGTTTGCAGACCGGAAGGGATCCATAACGGAGGCTTTAGAACCAGAAATGTCAGTATGATAAATCACTAAGTATTTGTAGAACCTGAAGTGCCTGCAGGTTGGTATAGGCCAATCCCCATGCGTCCGGAAAACTGGGATACATGATACCACGCCATGGGTGACACAATCCCCCTGACACTATAATTAGAGCCTGACCCATTTACATATTTCCACATTTGTATGACCTGACCAAACATCATCACCCATGTCGAAAAGAAAAGAATCAAGCTGTCAACCGACTTCGTAAAAATCTTGAACCTGACATTTCAGAAGAGACCCATAGGCGGTCATCAACAGACACACGACGATAGTTTGTCAGCCATTATGTACGATGGTCAACTTCACCACAGGGTTTGTTGTTTGACGAATTGGTCATGCTGTAGGTTTCCCGCAAACGCTGGTGTGTGAATAATTCGGTGCGGGATTGATGATCTGAAATATGTGGAGAAGGTTAGGTAGGCCTGACGACTGCTGGACGGGGCCCCTGGAGGCGGTTCTCTGTGTGTTCTCTTATGGATTCGCAGATGCCCAACAGATTTATGGTATAACTGGAAAGCGCGGGGACAATGTGAACAGGTTGGCACTGTGTCGAGTCTGTCGGCGGTTGTCACATGTCTCCTGGCGATATCGGGTTTGCGACAACTATGAAGGAGCCCGACAATAAAGAAACGTGATATGGAGATGCTGTCGCAGTAACTGCACGTGAGGCGGAATTTTCGGCGACGTGGATGCTCGATGCAGCGGCTTATTGGATGAAAGTGATTCTGCTACAAGGGTTGCGTGGGCGACCAACAAATCCAGACCGCACCTTGGACATGCGTTGACGGCGCGGAGACGTCGATAGAGGTAGGGCATTGGTGACGCTAACCTTTGGAAATCCAATCTCGGGCGCCCATTACTTCGACCTGGCATGTTACATACGACTGGTCCGAAATGTTTCTGTCCAAGATTTCACGGCGGATACCCACGCTTGCTGATGTTGCACAAGAATTTCCTACTTGTCATTATTTATACCGGGATATTTCGGCGAATTCTTCGAGGTCCGCCAGTGACCTCACTGTTGGCCTGTTCGGTAACGCACCACATAAAAGTGTAACTCTTGCAGATGGACATAATTTACCGCTCTACCAAAGCTGAATCTCATTCAAAATGTTAGACATTGAGTGGGCAAGTCGATCCGTGGATCTGGGTGTACGAAACTCGTTTTTTTGCGTCGCCTTTACTATTCTCCAAATATAGATTAGGTGAAAGTAGTTCGACCACTTTGTCTGGTTTTGGTAGATCTGCTAATCTCAACGCCATGGGGAAGCACTCTCAAGACAAAAGTGCGGCACGTCTTCAATCTGACGCTGAGAAGGATCTGCAGAGAGACGACTGAATTTTGTCAAAGGACTGGCCGATTTCTAAAATCTAGGGTAACAATCGGGAGGGAGCACCCAAAAAATACTGCTGGCCAAAGAAGCGATCTTATCGCAAATGACCTAAGCTATGCAGCCATTGACTGAGCCGCACACTGGCGACTGCGGTAGCTTCTGACCTCTGGAAGTAATGGTAAAAATTGATACTCTAAGTGCTCGGTCAACGGCGATCGTTTTGCAATTGTCAGTAGGGACTACTGCGGTCGCTTGTCAGCAGTGGAAGCTTATATTAAGGTTGTTTAACGTAGGGCGGGTCTACAGCGATCGTTTCTCAACTCTCTTAAGGTATGCAAGGGTAGATTTAGCCGAAAACCCACTACTGCTGTCACTCTTCAGCCGTGTAAGCCTAGGTCAAGGCTGATTAACCATGACTCGGTCCGCAGCGGTGGCATCTCAACAGTTGGAGACGATGGTAATCTAAGTGAGGCAACATGTGCGCTGCGGATCAGATAAAATTGAGCTCGGATAAAGCAACAAATATGTAGGGCCATAACCTACTCAAATAGGTATAGCAGGTATTATTTCTAGGCAACGCATATTTGGGTGCCCTCTCCCGATTGATACCAAATCAAGATTTCAGGTTCGATGAGTATTGGTGCTTCCTGAGATGGTGCTTTCAAGACAGGAGGACTGGTTTACGGTGGCGAAGCGAGTAGCATTGAAAGCGGTTGGGATCCTATATATTTCAGTGTTGGTGCCGATTGAGGCATGACTGACATCACTCTGCCGGGGAGACACGGACGTGATTTATTTTTTTTCGCATCTTGTTTCCATCGAACGTTCAGCACCCGCAAGTTGCGGTTCGCTCGCAGAAATTGTAATTACCTGCACAGGAAAGCACATTTTTGGTTCCTTTCACCTCTAGGGGTTAGACAGTGTTTCAATGTAGGTGTTTGGACATCATGGGCTACTATCGAACTACACGATGGCTCAGAACTTTCGGCTAGTAGAAAAAAACCTGGCGGTTTGCGTACAAGACAGCCTTTTACGCATCTCCTTAGGACCTTTTGGGTAGGATATTGGTCTCAAAGGTAAGTGAGATTGGGGAAGATGAATCGCGCTTGAAGTTGTAGTGGGGAAAAATTGTACAGCCTCGTCCTCACTACTTCCTTCCATCAGCGTCGTGATCCAGCAGCAAAACTGCGTCAAAACGACCGCGCCATTATTACTGGCTGCAAGGGTAGACTTAAAGCATGCTTCGAGTGCGTGTCGCGAGGCGAATTCCTTCACCAGGTCTAGTCAGTCCGTTTCTGGGGCTGTGACCACTGTGCAGAGCGTCCTCGTGGACGTGTGAACCAGATGAGGATGACAGAGACCGGGCGGAACGAGGGCGAGGACCCATGGGACAACGGCAAACTGTCTATCCGAACGCCCTATTCATTATGCCATTATTTACCGTACTGACAGCACAGACACTAGCTGTGACATTAAATACATGGCTATCATTCACGCTTACACGACAAAGACAGTTTTTGTGGAAAATCCATTTTGAAAAATATGCACTACATCAGTACAAAAACATCGAAGGGTGCACCTAACTTTGTCTCGAGGTAAGTTTACAAATGCATATGCAGATTGGCAGTCTAACTTAGCGAAGGTATCTAGAATGAAATTCGTACCCGAGAAGCATACTTGGGCCGTTCGAAACTAGCCAAACGAGGTGACTTCACTGTTTAACTGGAAAGCCACTTTTTAGAACACACCCATTAAACGGGCACTTGGTCCAGGGAGCAGCACGTTTCCTAAAGCGCATTTACCCGATCAATTACAGCGCTTAGAGATAAGAACCCAATCTGCGAGACAAAAAGGTCTGGGCCAACGCAGCAGTTTTAGACAATAATCCTATAATTTCACAAAAAGTACGAGATACTTAAGTCCAAATCAAATGCAGTGTTTAAACCAGTTCGAAAGAACATAATTAGTTGCAGTTTATAGGTTTAAATCGTACAAGCTAAAAAGTGACAATAAAGAGGAAGCGGGCTTTGAGTTCCGGGGTGAGTACACACACACATACAAACATAGACAGGCCGTCCTTCCACAACCACGGAAAGTTTAGGCAGGTGAACAGACGCCCAACCCCTTTGACATAAACGGAAAGACGTGGCGAATTAATCAAGCACAGAGTTCGAGTTCGCACTTCTACGGCAAGGTGAGTTAATTTCTGGCTTATTCGCATCCAGACGTGCAAAGCCTAATGCCTGTCATATGCTAATTCGAGTCGCGTGACACCATGGCCATTATGCTAATAGAGACTGAACAGGACAGACGTGAATCGCAGCCAAATTCTCACAGCAGGAACAAGTCCAGTACAAAGTCTGGCAGAAGGGCATATGGTGCCTGCATGTGCGGATGCGCCCGTAGATACCTTAGTCACAGAATTGGTGACGCTGGTGTGAGACTCAAACAGAGCCTATACGCTGTGAGGGGGGAACAGATCACGCAAAAATGCCATTATCGACAAAGGCATAGGGGTACTGGAGTGGCATTTCTGGCTTATTAGCCGTCTTCAGCCGGCCATACCCAACCCCGAGGTGTGTAACACTGGGGTTAGTGATGGAACGTTGAACGTCTAATCGACAGGTCGCAGGATCGAGCCCCAGATGTTAAACACTTTGGTGGTTGGGTATGCCTGGCTGTCGACGGCTAATAAGCCAGAAATGCCATTCCTGTACCCCTTGGATTTGTCGGTAATGCCATTCTGCCAATATTGAGCCCCGCTGTGCGGCCTACTGGCGGGGCTAGAGAGTGAGCCCGTAAGGCACAAGGGGACGAGTGGATTCCGACACGCAATCGGCCAGCGCCACCCAATCAGATAAGGAAAAGCTCGCTTTGGTTTGTGTGACTAACCCTCATGCGTGCATTCACTAAGCCTCAACTCAATACCCATCAGCTTGACTAAATCCTACCATTGGAATAGTGACAATAGTGAGCCAGAGAAAGAAATGTGGCTGCATCAGCCGTCTTCACTGCAATCCCAACCGGTAGACGTTATCGGTGATGCGCAACATAAAAAATGTCAACATTCCTGGATGCAGTAGTAGGCCCAGTTGCCGACGGTCGTTGCGCCCATTGGGACCCTTGCCGGCCCCCATTATTGTTGGCGGTTAAAATCTGGATCATTTAGTGTGTGGACCAGAGAGCGTGGAGTGGAACACCAAAGTGCGGGCTCGATCGTGCCGCCCACCAGCGCCCTCATCAGCCTCTGGTCTTCTTGAATTTATCCCGACACCGGGTCCAGGCGGGGAAGGGGAGGGGGAGGAGAGAGTGCGGTAGATGCTGCGAAAATTAACATCCACTATAAACTAATTCACGCGTAATCTACCGTGCCATCTCTCAGCCAGCTGTGGAGCACACAGTGGACATCGTCGAAATCGACGGCCTAAATTTCATATAGAGTACAGACACCTTTGAATTGGAATGAAAGGCAGACTAGAACGTAATCAGATCGACATTTCGGATTATGGCAATCAGGTCAAAGCACGATGACTTGTTCGAATGGATCAAATTCCAGCCTGTAACACTGGCGGTCGACTGGTGGATTCCGCTTCCAATAAAAACATACTCCCAGATTTTCATTGCTTGATCTGACCGGTTAGCATTGACTGGGACGTTCAGTCTAACTCCTGTTCTTTCGAGCAGCCAACGTTCCCCTTACTGATGACCTGTCAGAATTGTGGCATGAGCAATGCCACTCAGAAGTTAAAAGTGGAAAAGTCGGAATGCGGATATTTCATCCTTCAAACAGGTTAAAGCAAAAAGAATAGTCGTCCTCGTCGTTAACACAATCGTTAGAATCAAATCTAATCTCCCAGTGGTCCTAGGTATAATGGCGAGGGAGTATATTGCAATGGAATCTCTAGTTGAATTTCCTCATTGGGCACGGGAATATGAAGGCCGTGTACTACAAGAGACCTTGCCAAAAATTCCAGGGAGTTAGGACTGTGAGGTTTAGTGTAAGAGCTAGGGCAAGTGTCAAGGGTTACAGTTAGTCCTAACGGGAGTAAGTACTCCTCTGGAATTAGGCGCGATGCCACCTGCAGTACGGGGTTCATATGTCCATGTCCATTCAATTTCCCATGCCAGTCTACGATGAACCTAAGCCGTGGACCTCAGAACCTGAATCAAGAGACGGAAGAAATACTTGTGAGCAGATTTACCCTTTTGGACTATTTGCGTCAAGTCGAAGGCGGCGCTTCAGTTGCACGAAAGGGCAGAGAAGTCATGTTCGGCGAACGTGACGATCACAGTGGACCTCCGTATGACAAGGGATGATTGCGGTGTCTTTCTAAGTGAATTTAAACTAAAACACCTCTGAACAGAAAATTCGGAATAAAAACATTCCAGCTTTCACGTCCAACAGGAACATTTTAAAACCCGCAACTCCATTAGGCTATAATCCCAGCCTCCCACTGAGAGTTATTGTCAAAAAACATGCGACTGTACCCAGAAAAACACGGCCAAGATTTTTCCAGTGAGAGTTAAAGAGAGAGAGAGAGAGAGAGAGAGAGAGAGAGAGGGAGAGAGAGAGAGAGAGAGAGAGAGGGAGAGAGAGAGAGAGAAGACGAAGTCAAACAGACTAATAAGTTCGGCAAACAGGTAAAAACACGCGCAATGGACCGGCCGTCAACAAGGAAGAGGACCACCACCGTTTGCGGAGCAGACTGGTTACGTGGTCATGAATGAAATAATAAGAAAAAATCAAACCCACTGTCTCCTCCTACAGTCGGCATGTCATAATGGTGCGACCACCCAGTTTTGTACGCGTAATCCTCTGCCCATAAAGCAGGGCTAGGTGGTAACTGAGTTGGACTAACACAGGAGCTAGATCGCAATCCACCAGCAATTTCGGGTATGTGCACTCATAACAAATGCAAAACACTGGGAGGGGGGGGGGGGGATGGCTGGCGTCCCCGGTTGCGGACTCACGCCGTGCGAATTGGGAACCAAGTCGCACCCTCTTCTTTTGTTTATAATTCTGGTCAGTGTACGCTGTAGACCAGTGCGTGTGATATTACGTCAAGATGCGGTTTTATGCTCTGCCAGACACCTGAGCCCTCTGCCGCCTCCGGTCTTCTTGAATCTGTCCTGACACCGGGTTCAGGTGAGGGAGAAGGAGAGAGTGAGGTAGATGCTGCGAAAGTCTGCATTCGCTATAAACTAGATCACGCGCAAATCACCGTCCCTGTTCTCACCCTGCTGTGGAGCACACGATGGACATTGTCGGCAACGACGGTCCAACTGACTAGTGTGTAGTCAGAGTAACTACAACATTACTCTCAGACTAAACACCCGTGGAGTTTCTTTGCATACATTGTCAAATGCCTTACCTAATACATCATCTACAATTACTCGAAATTGTGATTTGTTGCGTCAAGATTTTAATTATGATTTGGGATTTATCATTAAACAGTTGGGCGAACTATCTTAAACATAATAAATCAAAATTTTTGATTGGTTTGAAAAAGAGCACAATTCAAAAATCCACCTCCATCTCGGATTAGACGCCCCTGGGAATAAACATCTAAAAGAAGGCACGTAATGACGTTTAGACATAGGCTTAGCATTAAAGACCGATCACGCATCCGCTCACTCTTTAATAACATAAATTAAGCCACTCATTCGCATATCATAAAAGTGCGAGTAGCCATCAGACCAAATCGAGGAAAGGCTGAAAACAGGTCCGCTGTTGACGGGACCATGTTATCCTGCCAGTCGGGAATCTACAAAATCACGAATTCTAAGGCACTATGACGTCCCACGACTAGTCAGATTTATTCGTGAGGTGAAGTCGCATTAACTGATTCTTTCGTCTATCTACCACCACCGAGTGTTTATCAGTGGCAAGATTGAAATAAGATGATATCGGGTGTGGCGGTTGACCGAACATTTTTTTACGCGTACCGCGCCGGGTCTCGGTGAAGAAGTTAACCAGTCAGTCAGCAGCCCTTGAAACTAGAATGGCACCCAGTTTAATGCTAGTAGAGACGGGTTGCCGGACATGGACAACGCTGCTCCGCTCTTTCTTTCTTCGCACAAAAATCATACGCCGGGAATGAACCCACATTCAAATAACCAGAAGGAAATCAAGTGTAATGATTGACCGAGCGGGTTGTTCCAGGTTTGTCTTAATTGTGAGACCTGGCGGCTCTCAGTAGTTTATAACGGAGATTCACAGAAGGGAATGTTGCACTCCAGCGCGGAGCTGATCCTGGTGGCCGTTTGTGTTGCAGAAAAGCAATAGGCTTGATGAAAATTAGAAATAAATGTTATTTTTCACATATATAAGGCTCTGAAATCAGGGCTTCTTAGATGAAAGTAACTATATATTACACTCATCGTCAGTTAAGTGATCTGCATACCTGCATTACCCTGAACATTCGAATGGTACAAAGTATCAAAAACTGGATGTTCTAGAGCTGACGGTTGCAGGATCTCTAGGGCAGGTTCCGTCGGAGAGCAACCGCATACTTGTTCATCATCTTAAGGTATAAGTTAGTCTCTCGGTGGATATAGGTTTGTTGTGCAGAACATGACCCAGTTAAAATGATCACAATCTGAACACGTAGAATGTCGAAGGGAAATTGGAACCAGCGGAAAATTAAGTCACGTGAAAGTAGGGTTCAACGACTCGCAATGACCGCAGGGTGGAATACAGGCGGTCTTGTTTGCCCCGGGCAGGCAATTCTAGAGTCCTGGCAGCCGGCCACACAACAATTACAAATGCCTAATCGAAAAGCGCAACTGGCTTAGCCGTTGTAGTCCACCCCAACTCGGCGCTTGGATCCTTCCGATTCCAGTTGACAGAGCATTGGCCTACAGGTCCAATTTGTAGAGTGCAAAGTTCAATGACAAAGCGCATCTTGATCCAATTATCAGAGCTTCCTGAGTAAAATATAATGGGTTGACGACGGCAAGCAAGCCAGATGCGACCAATCTGTCTCTGTCCGTAACAGGTCTCCAGATGCGTACAGTGACAGTTCAACCGTCATTACCGTCATGTCCACCGAGTGCCTCCCACAGCAGGATGCACACAGGGGGGGAGACTTGCGCGAGTGACAGTAGACTTAAATTGCATCGACCACACTCTCCCCTCTCTCATCCACTTCAGCCTAGCGTCAAGACGCAGTCATGTAGACCGGAGGCGGGATCGGAGGCAGTGGCTGACAAGGCCACACAGCCCGTCTGGGCGTGTCACACACGACCTGGTCTGCACACGACGGACCAGGTTTCCACACAAACAAGGGACAGCTCGAATCCCATAGACCCTATTAAGAATGAGCCATTGCAGTCTGACTCTCCATCCCGCGAAGAGGATCGAGTTATCCCATCAGTTGGCATTCTACAAAGCCACGACTTTTATCACACTGTAACGGATTAGAAACGCATCAGATTGTGGAGATAGTGGAGAATGTGCGCTGAATGAGCACTGTGGGTGCAGTCCCCAGAGTCGGCCTCGCTATCTATTCCCCCTCCCAGGAATCAATCCACTGTCCAAGTCGAGCAGTCATTTGATGTGGGATGCAGTACGTGTTAGCAAAAGGCCAAAACGGGAAGCAAAGTGGGCGTTTTAGGGGACCTCAGCCCACGTCTTGTCTGAATTCACTGATCTGGAATTAGACAACGCGTGGCGCTTAGTTGGATGCCGACTGATGCGGTGGCCACTGTTCACGGGGTTCGATGTGTCAAATAAAGTCCTGGATGCATGCAGAATAAGGTTTTACGAAGGTCATAGAAGATATGCTTCTTAGTTGGAGTGGAGGTGATGAAACTCAACAAGAACAACTGGAAATCCTCCAGATCTGTATTTACCGTATCTCGGATTCCGTCTGCGTTAAGGGATTACGCTGCTTCCACCCCACTGATTGTGCCAACGCGAGTGCTCAATGACACAATTATCACTGC
>CACRXP010000963.1:193056-211615 GCA_902702965.1 Spirometra erinaceieuropaei
CGTTGCCAGCTTACAAGATTTTATTTAATTCCCTGAAATTGTCCACGTTAATTAAGGCGAATCAGAATACAAGTCCATTGGAAGAGAGGATGAGGGATAGAAGGTCACTCGTCGGCAAAGTTCAAAGGAGAGCATAGCTCACGACTGGTTAAAATGAAAAAAAGTAAAATACATTAGGAAGAGGGTGCAGCAAGCGACCAGGAACCAAATTTCCGATCGACAACAGAGTGCTTAAGCTGCTCATTGCTGCGTTTGATGAGTTTGTGTGTGCGGTGGACACCACAAAGGACGACTTATATACATGTATATAAGGGGCGCCGTGATTTTTTAGCCGAAAACGTGCAGTCTGCAGACTTAGGTATTCCACAGACAAAGACACAGGTAAACGCAGATAACGGGAGTTGATGTTCTAAACTAGCAAATTTTACTTAATAGCATGATCGGTGTCTACAGGATGGAAAGTACATCACAAAGTCTGTAGAAAATAAATCGAATTTGGCGTCCATAAAGTTGGTCCTTCGTCATTTTTAGGGCGATGTGGGAATAACGGAATCCTCGTTGTTTTCAACCAGATCGACGTAACTTATGATCGAGACGGAGAGTACATCTGATAGCAGGTAACTGCCTATGAAAGCTCAACTGACGTGGTTTCTTTCGTTGCCACAAGTCTGCCAGTCTAAAAGTACGGTGTCCTGATGTATGGTAAGCATGTGTGTCATTCCAAGGTCAGCTATCCTGGTAGTGAATGTCAATTACTCCCGTCTGAAAAGACGCAGGCAGACATAGAGACACGCGGAACTGCAGCGTTTTGCAGACGGCGCCCTAATACATCCGAACGTAGTCAAGGGATATCGTGACACACGTAAACGTAGGCGTCAGATTTCTAGTTGGTTTTTTGACCGCCTTTTATAGAGAGCCATTAGCGGGACTTCAGTGAGCATAAGTTAGTGGAGGAGTTAGCTCAACGAACAGGGATCTGACAAGCACAGTTCAGATTATTGAGATGGTAGAATGATTAATCATGGTGTAGAAATGCAGAATACAGTTAACCAAACTGGCAGTCAACCTCCATCTACATCGCTGCTCGTAGAAATACCCTATGCGAACCAACCAGATCTACAGAAAGGTAATAGAATGCGTGAAAAGAAACGGTTTTAGGAGGCCGTCACGAGACAAAACCTCAGGATGTGAAAAGGTCTGAGGTGGAACAACTGATTTTTGATAAGAAACGTCAGATGTGAAGAGGCCTAAAAGGATTCATTCCTGCCAAGTGCAGTTTTTACAGGAGGCGCATCGATAAGCCATCATCATGGCGAGTCCGAAATATTAGGGGACTATGCCGCATGACAAATAGCACTACAACCCCACCTGAGTAATCCTTCCTAATCGAAAACCTATTTCAGAATTTCGGGTAACATTTCATGAGATTAATCACTGACTGTATCACCGAAAAATCCAAGATTTGTCATCAACGATAGGCAATGGAAGTAAGGAATTACTGTAGTTTTCGCCGCTCTCTAGACCTAAGTCAGAATGTCGCAGGATGGTCCGATGGCTAGAAGATATCGTCTCTCGAATTATAAATGAACTTTCTGCAGCGACTGCATAATCCGCAGTCGAAGACACTGTCCTGGCCGCAGACCGTATATTAAGCTCAAAAGCGCTCTCTAGTTTCGCCGGACGCAGATGCAGCCAAGGTCCTGATAAATCCCCCTTTTAAACTTTCCTTTTGACCTCCTGACAGATTAGCTAACCATAAAAACGTGTCCCCGGAAAAACGGCACAACCAAAACAGGTTCAAGGTTGTAGTTATGGTAAATTAAGTGGGTGGAATGCAACCGCGCCACGCAGGACAGCGCATGATCCAAAAAGCAAGTTCTAGTCAATGCACCAAATAACGATTCCCAGGCCAAGAGATATTTAGCAGCCTTGTAAACAAGGCAAGGCGACCCGACATGCCCATTTTCGGTTTGGTAGTCAAAGAAGGCAGTTGGTCCTCGACAACGACGACGACTAGTGAACAGAACGCCTGAAACTAGTGAACACCGCTTCCACACATTTAATGTTCCCAGCTGCAGTCAACGAGCCGGCAAACCGGTGGTCTGGTGCTACTGCCAGCCGAAATGGCCAGGCCCGAGTCCAAAGTCCTTCCCGTCTGGTGGTTGAGGCAGAGCTGGTTGGCGACATCAAGTAAGCCAAACATAGTCATTCCAGATTTGCGAGCATTCTCGATACATGAGACGTAAATCAAGCAGAAAACGTAGGATGAGAATAACACTCACCTCATCTCCCTTTTCACGCTCGTGCAGGGGGGACAGGCGCCACAGGGACTCCAGGAGTGACACCGGGGAGACACCGGCGTTATTTCGAACGTAGAGCAGTTCAGTGTTTCTTGCCAGCAAAGCAACGAGTAGTTCACAGCCTACAGGAGCCCAAGTCAAAGTTACTACAGTCGGGAGCAGTGACATTGCAAACAGGATAGGCGAATGTGCTTTTTATCGCAAAATCAAGGTAAATTGCAAAGTAATAGTGACGGCGCACATAAGAGAAGAAAACAGTCACAGACGGAAAAAAATCGCGCCTTTTGACCGAACAGGCGGTGGTGGATTACACACCGACAAAGTGTGGGCTGTGTCGGATCTGGCATGATTCGGTCGCCTAATGTCTCTTGCCCAAAACGTTGTCTTAGACGCAGACATGTGCAAGCGTCACGCACAATCACGCGAGCTCGACATGTAGGAGGGACGGGGACGATCAGCAATATTTATTTGCTCGAACTCTTCGTTTACATTAACTCAGAATTGCCCAAATGGTCCCTCTTGACACGACCAAGTCAGAAAAAAAAACCAGAGAGATGGCTTGGGGCATTTTGGCCAGGCGACAGGGGGGCTTTATCAATTAATCTCTTGATTAACTCCCAAAATCCATTCATGGTTAGTCGGATGAGAGTTCGGTGTGGACGACAGAAGACAAGCTTGGTGTTCGTTAACCTATACATAGCGCCAAATGACCACGGCTGGACAAATGGACTATTTATGAGCGACGTAGCAACCGCAGAATAAGCAGGCCTGAGGCCTATTCTTTATGATTTAATGACAGTAGATGGGATATACTCACACAGTGCACAGTCATGCGTAGTAAAAAATGGGCCCTTGAGAGCAATCGGCGAGGACGTGGTCAATCAATAAAACATAACACGACAGTTCTATCGCCGATGCCCACCCTGTGCCCCAGAGCAAGGTGAAGGCAGGAACAGTCAGTTACGCGTGATTTCGATTACAGTGATGGTAGACTTACGCAGCATCTACCGCCCTGCCTGCTTCAGACTCAAGATGGTCGAGGGCGCAGGCGGCTGACACGAC
Organism: Spirometra erinaceieuropaei; assembly: GCA_902702965.1. Classification (NCBI taxonomy): domain Eukaryota; kingdom Metazoa; phylum Platyhelminthes; class Cestoda; order Diphyllobothriidea; family Diphyllobothriidae; genus Spirometra; species Spirometra erinaceieuropaei. The sequence continues at coordinate 196,419 of CACRXP010000963.1, forward strand.
AAAAAACCGACATCCAGGCGTACCACCACATCCTCTTTTCCACAAAGTACACTAACCAGGATTCTACCCAACAGTACTAAGGACGGAAGGCTCGGATCTCAGTTGGCGCTGCGTGAGCTTTCAACTGGGCCTGCCATCACAGCCCGAAATGTTGGCATCTGTTTTGGGTGCGCATTTCCGAGAACGCCTGCTGGGCTCCGATCTGGCCCCCGTGTTTGGTTCAGCGCAGACCGTTTTAGGGGTACAAATCACCATACAATGCCTAAATCATAGCAACACAAGTACCAGTCTAAAGAAGTAATAAGCAACGCTTGTGAGCTATAAACTGGTGGCCTAATTTATAGCCTGGGATGACGCAATAAAACAGTGCGTGCCGCAAAATATTTTCTGAGCTAAAATGAATGCACTGAGACCTTTTTGAAGGCCTATACACAGTGCTGAATCCGCTATCGTAGCAGGATGACTTGGAAAATGCAGAATGGAATAATATACTTTCTAAATTAGAAATTACGAGAGCAACCACCCGGGTTCTCACAGACGGAGCGCTGTTAATACCCTACTCAATCAAGCAAAAACTCACTGTTCGGACAACGAACTTTATCACATTGGACTTAATTATCCGTTTAATCTGTTTCCTAGGTATGGTCACTCCAGAGATTTTGTGCGGAGATGCATGAGGCGACTGGAGTTAAAATAAAAACACGGAACAAGATTGTTCCGGTCAGGCGCCCAAACTACAAAACTGGCGAACGATTTCGTACATTAAGGACGTATCCGAACTCATTGAAAGACACCAGAAGAAGCACAAAATCCAGGCGGAGCACAAACCGACGACCACATTACAACACCAGCTTGCACACCCTAAAGGTAGGGTTGACTACTTGGGTAAAAAAAGTCGTCGACAAAATTGCATGTTGCAGTGCAATGCAGCGTACTGTCGTCAAACAAGAAAATCGGCCTCTACACGACTACACGAATACCAGCTAGCAGTAAAGAGAAAAGACCGATCGGTCTCCGATGATGTGATCGAGTACGAGCACGAAACGTCAGATGATTGAATTTTCCTCCCCAGAGATCGCCTTACCTTCTTCTTCTTCCATATATATATATATATATATATATATATAAACGTTCGAAGACGAAATAATCTGGGAATTAAACAGCGTTCATTATGCAAATTTCCGGGACTGGTTGCCAACTCGTCGTCGGACAATATAGACGGTGTACAAAAACAGTTACTTTTTTAACCATGCCATGGCTCTAAACGTGTCGTGTGATGTCCACGCGCTGATGTTCCATGAGGATAGATCACTCTGTCGGTCTCACGCCCTTTTCCCGATTGCATGCAGCAGTCGACTGTTCGAGCCAGTCAGTCATCAGATGCGGGGATTGGGAACAAGTGACTGACTGAGCAAAACAACCCGTCTTGAGCGTGTCACAGGTGGTTTGGTTCCCACATCGTGTACCTGGCTACAGTAAAAGGAAGAAACTACCGGGTGTGAAGACGCGCACATGTCAGATGCCCTAATCTGGTTTAGCGCAGCGATCAATTACGGTTACCGGAATGTGAGCGCCGTGCTGAGCACGGCTTTGTGGACCCACAGTAAATGGCTAAATCAGACAACCACCAGGCCCGTAGAACGACGTGTAAATCCTACACGGCGTAGCCCTCCCCCCTTTCCCCCCAACAGGACACACCGTGAACCTCAACTCGCACCAACGCAGGCAGATGCTTCCTAGATGAGGTCTTTTACATGGGTCATAATGACTTGATCAAACTGTAGTTCGCCAAAGCCTCTTCAACTGGCTCTAACTGTCACAGCAGGTCGGATAGTAATTCGTGCAGGAATGGACAAACGTCGATCCATCGGTCTCCCTGTTTGCAAAGCATATGCGATGTTTGTGTTTCCGGTCTCATATGGTCGTCAGGGTCGTGATGGGTTGAATGGAGGCGGAATTACGCCAAAGCATTTCTGCATCAATCTATCAGCATGTCCGTCGTCACACCACCTGCTGACACATCCTTCTGTTATTGTGGTAGGAGGCCGTTCACCGGCCCGGTCACGAGACCTGCTCGTACAGTTGCGACAATAAACTAAATCAGGAGCCCCTGCAGTCGGTCGCATAGTGACAGGTCACGATGCCGACGAATCACACGCAAAAAACGGAACCGGGAATGACTGTTTCTGACACATCGGCCGTTGTCAGTAGGCTTTTCCTTACGTCAGCCCTGGGAAACCTGCGATTTGAACCAGAACTGGGAGTTAAGGTCAATGCACCACACTTGACCCACAGACTCGCCGTTCTGTCGGTTGTGATCGGGAACGTTATTCGTGGCAGGAGGGCGTTCACCAATCAGCTTACAGGGCACGATCATCAAAGTCCCCTTTTCTTTGTCGACACTCCGTGCACATATATATGAGCCCTACAAATCCATCCTCTGGTGGTAGATGGCACATAAATACGTCCAAGTAAACCAAAACAGAAGTTTTGTAACAATGACCGTGGATTCCGAAATGCGAGGTCTTCTAAGACCACACAAGTGGAGTAGCGTTTCATTTTGAGAAATTGAAGAAGTACAGAAGTTTCAGCTGTCCATTTCAGTGCTATCTGCAGTGAGAAAACTCCTTTTTGGCAGGCGTCTTCTACAATAACGCATAAATCATCAAGTATCAACGGAAATGAAGGCAGAGTAATCGCGCCTTTTATGCTCGTCTGGTTCCCAAAAAACCAAATCTGTACTCATACTTCTGGGGTCACCTAACTTCGCAGCATTCATCAGGTGATCACTTGGTTTCACAGCCAACTGGTAGTGCCTATTGGGGAAACGGTGGGCGTGACGGCATGGTCACCTTCGATGCACAGGGGACGCAGACTTCTGTCTAACGCACGCACAGCTGTCAGAGCCCCAGGTCAGTCGGTGTATGGCTACTCGCGCGCATTCTATAGGCCAAAAACGCCCCAATACTAACGCTAGGAAGTGGGAGCAGTTGCACACATAAGCCTTACATTTTGCAAACCGATGAAACCGTACGCCATACTTCAAGCAAGAGTGGGCCGGAGAATTGCCCGCTTTGTCAAAAACTTCGATGGGAAGGCCCAGTTCAACGAGGAATCTAAAGAGAGAGAGAGAGAGAGAGAGAGAGAGAGAGGTAATTAAGCATGCAGCATGGAGAAGGAGTACACAGAGCAAGGCCTAAGGAGTGAAATTCTGGCACAGGGGTGACTGACGCGTGAATAAATTTGCCATGAAGCAGACCTACGTGGCACTCGTCTTGCTCTCCGCCCATGACGTCCTCCAGTGGAAGGAGGGTTAAGAGGAACACGAGGATGCAGCGCCTTCTTCGTGTGTCACTAGGCGCTGGCTCCTAACTTCACACGCGTCAGGTCTCCACTGGGGGGGGTCTCGAATTGCATAGAAGCGAGAGATGTCCCACAGGCCACATCAAGATGGAGCCGTTGTAGGCGGAATCGGGTAGGAACTGGATTATTTTGTCAGTTAGCGCCCTTCCAAGGCAGCGTGTTGTACTGCGGTACCAGGACACTTTCTTGTTCATGGTGAGGACGCTAAGTGCTGGATCACAGCAAGATCAACCTCACACGCTTGCCCCTCTTCCACACCCGCAGAAAGCTCACGATAGGCCAAATCAGTGACGGAAAGCGGTGTTACTGGTAGTCACAAGCGAACTCTGAGATGTGGAATTCAACAGATTATTTGCTCAAGCGTTAAGTCGACTCTAATAACTTACGTCGCCCGAATATCGATATCACTGTAAGATTGTACGCCCAGCGGGAGGGCTGCAATTGTGGTGGTCTTACGTTCCGAACAGCGAATCGAATTACCAATCTGCTGCGACTGGACGGTCCTGTATGCCATTCGCTGTGAACGAGCTCTGAGCTGCTGTTTACTGTCATTTCTCTCTCTTGATCTGAGGGAATGCTCAGTAGTCCAAATTATGGTACGCTTTGCCTGGTTTCCCGATGCGTTTGACTTCTTGTCAGATAGTGGGAAAGAGTCATGTAGCCTTGCGACAAATAGGTGAGCCAGTTGACCGGACAACCTTTTAACTGGCCCGCCTTTTGCAGCCGTTTCGTTGTGTGGATTTTAATCCTAGCCCACGACTACATTTAGGCCTGATTTGCGTCACGGTTGGGCGTCATGAATAGTACCACCCCCGACTTCTAATGTGTGCATTGCCAACTGGCGTTTATGAGACCTCGTCTAGGTTAAACAACCGAATTCGAGACTTTAAATGCCAGACTACAAACTCATCCCTCCAGGTTAAATTCTCACCTTACTTGTGGCCTTATTCCAGGGAAGCTCATTATCACTATCATGAACAAAAGCTGACGTGTTCGTCGCGATAAAAGAACTAACATGTCACGCAGGGCCGCCGGAGCTCACGGTAGAAATGCTTATTGACAGAAAATCTTTTAGCCTCGATTCTGTGCGGTCTGTTTGAGCGTGCTTATGGATGAAAGAATCAAACCTTCTGAGGGGGCACAAGGTGCAGGGTGAAGAGTCGGATACACTGATTGGGAAGTCTAGTAGAAGGATCACGAAGTCGGTAAATTCCAAACTCGAAAAAGGTAGGTAAACGTTAAGTCACCTATGATAGGCACCGACTGGACATCGCAAGTGGTTAACGTAAACATTTTTCAATTGGACACAGTGCAACCGTACCTAAAGACACAAACAGGAATAAAATACGAGTAGTAATTTGGCTTATTGTGCAACGTTTAAGCACCATCGATAAACTAACATCGATGTCGAAGCAGCAAGGAGAGTTCACCTCATCTGTTTTATCATTTAACCACCAATGAGGAATGACTAAAATAAGTCAAAAAACGACAAAATAAATTTGGCCTTTACCAAAGCAGTTCCGATAGTGTCCAGATCAAACAGGGCGGGGTTCACGTACCACATAGTCAGTATTTCCAATGTCAACTAGCCGTGCCCCTGCTGTGCGGGGCCAAATTCAATGGCGGACGCTCAGTCGATCAACTGACTAACGCAAACAAAAGCGGCCTCGATCGTCACAGATCCTAGTGCTGCCGTCTGCAATATGTGCGAAGAGCGATCTGAGACCTCATTGGTCGAACAAAGGGTCAGGCCCCAACTGGCCATTTGGAAAAAGCGATAGGCGACCAGGTTCAGCCATCACCTGGCTGGGTGGACAGGCATGGGCCGAACTTTATAGCATAATTACCAGAAGCTCTGGAAAATGCTCTTGGGTCAGAACATGGGTTTGGCATCGTAAGGTGCTCCCCCATACTGTTTTTCCTGCGAAGTCATTAAATGGATTCGGGCCGTTTAAGGCCAGGTCAGCTGGGAGCATATATTTGCCGAAAAGTCCTCGAGGAGTTGGTAGTAAAATGAAGAAATCTGTGGGCCCATTTTGCGAAAGGGGGGGGGGGAAACTTCCGCAGTGACACTGGCCTTGGCCAAATTATTTGGTGTTTGATTCGCACGTGCCCAGGCTGTCGCAAGAAAGTGGTGCGGACAGTGCCGTGGTGAAGTGTTCGTGGCAATTTTCGTGACTTAAAGTCGGGCAAACTGCGGACTTAGCTGGAAACTGTTTGGATGCCGGCTAGATCGCAGTTGGTAGCCAGGAATGGGGAAGCGGACGGCGAACTTAACCATAATTCTTACCTTAACCCTAACCTCAACCTTAAACGTTAACCGTTAACCTTAACGGCAACCCTAACTGTAAGCGAAATCGCAAACGCAACTGTTGCCCTTAGACATAGCCGTAGCTGGAAAATCTAACCGTAATACTGAAACCTAATCGTACGCTCGAACCCTAACAGTAACCCGAAAACTAAGGTCTAAAGGCATAACCCCAACTCGAAAATCGGAAATCATTAACCGGTACCCTAATCCTAAAATGGAAACCAAATGGGTCAGATGTGATTATGGAACCCCATAAAATAGCCCCAGTAAACAAACCCCCCAGCCACCTGTAATACGGGGCCTGGCTACCAACTGCGATTTAACCTGGATGCCTGTCGAAGGGGAGGGTAGTGGACGTCAGCACATCATCATTCATTAATGAGGCACAGTGCTTCAGACATTGAAAATCGGACCTCGAAAGTACAGAGTGGGAACAATAGAGCACACCCAAGAATACGAACGATTCACGTGGACGTCCTCGGACAACGAAAGAATTCAATGTTGTTTTTGTCAATAGCGTAGAAATAAAAAAAAGTTGTACCTACAGCTGTGAAAAAACTATGGGAGCCTAAAAGGGTGGGGAAAAAGGGAATAGTAGACAGAAGAACTAGTGGGGAGTTGTCGCGCAACTTATCCCCGGCCTTTCCCGAGGCGTTACGGTCATACTTGCCCTTCTTGACGGTGTTAAAAATATAAAATATGGCGAGGATCTTGCTTACCGGAGCATTTGGAGGTGACCCTGTTCACAGGCCATATGCAGCAGTCTGCGACCACGTTTGTCTACGATTGAGGCCAAAAGATAGACAGCCGCGACTCCATTGCCTGACGCAGAGGTCGTCGAACCGACATCATGGGCGACTGACTCGCGTAGGAGGGCTTGTAGTCTGCGCAGTCGCCCCTTTTTTACCAGTTTAAGAAGAATCTTGCTGAGAGCCTTCGACTCATCTGGCGATTTGAGAGACTGCAACAATGGAAAAGATGGGGGTCGGATGTGGTTATGTAACCCCACCTGAAGTAGACAAACCCCAGTTGCCTATGATACGGAACCGGTGGTAATAAGAGTTTTTACAGGTGGGGCCGGGGAACGCACAGGCGACGAGGGCTAGAGGTTGTGTGCAAAAGAACAGCTATTGGAGATGCGCGGTTGTACTTTGAGTGGTTGAGAAATAATTGCGCTAACCCCAGTCCCTAATCCTGACCCCTAACTATAGCCCCTTAACCCTTAACACCAACCCCAACAGCATTGTCTCCATCAGGTGGGGCTACCAAATTACATCTTACCAAAATGGGACTTTAAATGGGTGGCTTAAAACGGTGAATAAAAAATTGCACTTTCAATGTAAATGGCCAAAAGAGCATATTAGGCGGTTGTGAAAAATCACAGCAGTTCGGCAGATAAAGCAGCGCAAGTAATATATGGATAAAGCCTAGAACTAGGAAAGGTGCGTGTAGACATTAAACTTAAAAATTTGATTGATAAACGGCATAAATTAAAGAGAGCCTGGTGTAGAAGGAACCCTTAAACAGCTAGTTAGGTTTTTTTTACTATGGAACGCTGAGGTATGTAAACTGTTGGAGCGTACCGCGGGACAAAGGTCTGAAAAGTTCTTTTAGAAAAGGGGCTGGGTCAAATGTCAGTGGCACAGTACAGCAGTTGGCAAAGTGTTAACATAGATTGGGGCTTTAGGTGCAAAAGGCAAAAGAGACAGAAAACAGTCCTTAAGGCATGTGATACTGTCGTTCGAGTCGAAGCCTAACCCACAATAAGGCTTTGTACACCTTTTCAGTATAACCCTTTAACTAACGTCGTTGAATCTTTTGATTTGCGTCGCTTTTAGTTTCTGGGGCAACCGCAGAAAAACCATTGCCGACGCCGTTAGAGTAAACTATGACACACGGCCATCACTTGCCTAAACTGTCGGTGCAAAAAGCTTCAGTAGCCAAAGATGTAGCCGGCTTGTTTTACGAGGTTTCCTACATTATATCATCATATGCCCAATGAGACCATAAACTGAGAACATCGGCCGATGTTCTCTATGAACGAATTTAGGAAAAGGATGCAGGAATTTGAACATCACCGACAAAAGGCCATGATCAAGCCCATTTTGAGTAGAAAACTTGTTAGAGATCATTTTTATCTGCTACGAAATATACTGACTACCGACCCTCATTCTTGAATCGCATTTACCTCCGCGATGAGGTCTTATTTTTAGACAAGCCTACAAAGTCGACGCAGACGATCATAGGTAGAAAGAACCTCCCAAAGTAGCATACTGCGCCCACAGCAACCTTCAAGAACCGCCGACGGTTAGTGGTTTGAATGACTATCAAATTCGGAAAGCGGCCAGCGTGGCGGTCGACTTAGGACACTACATGTAATGCTTCTTTAGGAGCCCATCTCGATAGCAAGAGGAAAAGCTTCAGCGGTCAGAAATCTAAATGACGCAGAACAACTGCAAGTCGCCCCCGGATCTCACAACAGACCAGGCTCTATTGATCTATGAAATAACACAGATTTCAAAGCCCCTTTTTCATCTTTCTTGTTCAAGAACACCGTTCTTATAATCAGTCTTAGTGCTTTATTAGAAAACCTACCAGCATAAAGCACTGCAAGTCCAGCGGAGTGAGCGCCACAAGCGAGTAAGTTTTAGGTGCTTTATGACAAATATTTGCAAACCCTGCCATGAGACAGAGAGGCGGAGCCGAAATAATCCACGCGTAACAGAATTAACTAATAGTACAGAATTTTGTTGAACGGAGGAAGACGATCAAAGAGTGTCGGTAGTCGCGAGAGACGTCATAGTACTGGGGGAGGGAAGCATCGGCATTCGGTTCAAAGAAGGTTGACCTTCAGGAAGGTGATAAATGCGTGAACTTACACATTGGCTGCCCGAAAATACACATAAAGAATTAAAAATAGAACGCAGCAGGGAAGTCAGTCCGTAACTTAGCAGGAATTCACGCACACGAGAGTCCGACAATCTCGGACGACAACGACCACAGCGTCAGACAGAATGGACGCAGGGCCGTGACAACCATGTGAATTAGTTTAAAGTGAGGCGAGATGGCACAGCAACAACCGCACTCTCTCCTCCATCAGCCTCGGCCACTGAATATTAGGTAGGCCAACATCCTACCACTGATTCAGAGATCCGTTGTCCTATTGGTCTGATCGTCAATAGGGACCATGATGAATGAGCGTTTAATAATTATATTTATATGAAAAAGGGAAAAAGTTCCTTCGGAAAAATGGAGTTGTACTCGGGAATTTTCGAGCTGGTGACACCAACCTGTCGTCAGACAAAATGATAAAAGGGAGGAAGTTAATTTGTCACACTAGACCAGTTAGCGCGACAGGACAGACAGGTTATTGGCCTATGAGAGGGATGGTCACAGAGTCATGGTAGGTCCCTGAGCGAGGGGGAAGACGGAACAATTGCGAACCAGCTCAGGTCTTCAGCTCCAAACATTCACGAGAACAACTCCATTTTTCCAGAGAACCTCTTCCTTTTTTCATTATATCGGCTCGGAATGCATACCACATATAATCTCCTCAGGATCCGCTGAGGCAATTTAAATTTCCCTTTAACGATTTTGTATGCGACATCTAGATCGATGTGTCTATTGCTGCATGCCTCATCTGACTGCATTGCCTCCAGGAATTCGCGGTCCTTCGTTATTGGGCAGGTGCACACCCTAAGGACAGGGTTGGCTACCTCGAAAGAAAATGTGTTGTCTACAAAATCCAATGTTTCAGTTGTGAAGTCGTCTATTGTGGTCAAACTGGGAAATCTGGCTTAACCCGTATACACGAACATCAGCCAGCGGTGAAGAGACGCGACCGTCTATCCCAGATGGCCATGAACACACCGGACGCTGGTTACAAATTTGCATGGGACAACACTCGCATTATTGGCGCCTGTCCAATAACGAAAGGCCGCGAGGTCCTGGAGGCAGTGCACCCAGATGAGGCATTCATCAACAGGCCCATCGATATTGATGCCTGCAAATTATATTTTTAGGGATTCCTACATTCCAATATATATGTATATGTTGTGGTAGAGGGCGCTCACCGATCGTTCATACGGAACTAACTCGTTCGGGTGTTCCACACTTCGGGCTTGCGTATGGCTGCCTGACGACGGCTAATAAGCCAGAAATGGTCATTACAGTCTCCCTTGTCTTTGTCGATAATAGCATTCTGCCTATATATCATGCGCCGCTGTGCGGCTGCTGGTTGGGCTCGAGAGAGAGCCCTTAAGGCACAACGGAACGAGTAAGTTCCGTATGAACGATCGGGGAGCACCCCCTACCACTGTATACTCGCGATCGAAAACCGACAGGGCAACGGGATCGTGGCCCGGTGGGTAGAGGCTTGGACTTCTAAACCAACAGGTCGCGAGTTCGAGGCCCGGGTGTTCCACACTTCGGGCTTGGGTATGGCTGGCTGACGACGGCTAATAAGCCAGAAATGGCCATTCCAGTCTCCCTTGTCTTTGTCGGTAATAGCACCCTGCATATGTATATGTATATACAGTAGATGTGCTAACTCATGCAATGTCAACCAAAATTTCTAAATGCGTTCTCGTTTCGAAAAGATAAATTAAGTAGTGTTGTAAAACTAATCATGATGCAGCATAAATCTATAATGATCCAATTACCTCCGGGCGTCGGCCTTCGAAAGAACATATTTTCGGTTGCATGCAAGATCTATACTCTGCAAAAAATGACTACTTAAGTAGCATGCAATTTTCTCATTTATTTTCGATGCCCTTGAAAATTCAATTATATTTCATGGAAAACCTGCATAGAAATATTCATTCTTTTACTTATTCGGTAGAAAATCACGTCTTCTTCCAATTTCATACCCAAAAGAAGAGTATAATTCGGTTTTAAAAAACGTTTCTAATTCCCGAATAATTTTGAACCCGACCTGCTGTTACACTTGCATTCAGGGTTTCAAAACTACAAGCTGTATATTTTCCGTGTACGGAAAACCATGCATTTCTCTACGGTGTTGAGAGGAGACCATATGAGTTTCATAAAATTAAACAGAGGAATTGAGCAATATTGTTAACTTTACAAGCCACATTCGTAAATACAGATACATGACGTTTCATGAACGGCCATTTAACGGTATTAAAAAATCTCACAATTAGAAACTTTTTTTAAAACCGAATTATACTCTTCTTTTGAGTATGAAATTGACAGAAGACGTGATTTTCTACCGAAAGAGTGAAAGAATGAATATTTTTATGCATGTTTTCCATGAAATATAATTGAATTTTCAAGGACATCAAAAATCAATTAGAAAATTGAATACTACTTAAGTAGTCAATTTTGCGGAGTATAGATCTTGCATGCAGCCGACAATATGTTCTTTCGAAGGCCGACACCCTGAGGTGACTGGATCATTATAGATTTATGCTGCATCATGAATAGTTTTACAACACTACTTAATTTATCTTTTCGAAACGAAAACGCATTTCGAAATTTTGGTTGACATTTCATGAGTTAGCACATCTACTGTACGGTAGGTGGGCTAACTCATGAAATCTCAACCGAAATTCTGAAATGCGTTTTCGTTTCGAAAATATTAATTAAGAAGGATTTTAAAACTAATCGACATGCAGCATTATTCTATCACAATAAGCTAACTGAGGATGCCGGCTATCGAACGAACTTCTTTTCGGTTGTATGCAGGAACTACACTCTGTAAAAAATGACTACTAACGTAGCATGCATTTTCTCCTTGATTTTCGATGCCCTTAAAAAGGCATTTATATTTCATGGAAAACATGTATAAAAATATTCATTCTTTTGCTCATTCGGTAGATAATTACGTCTTCTTTTAATTTTATACTCGAGGGAGGGAAATAGCTCTGTTTTCAAAAAGTTTCTAATTGTGGGACTTTTAAATACCGTGAAATGGCAGTTCATGAATCGGCATGTCTCTGCATTTACTCATGTGGCTTGTAAGGTTAACGATATGGATCAAATCCACTGCTAAATTTTATGAACCCTATATGATCCACCTTTATTACCGTGGAGAAATGTGTGGTTTTCCGTACGCGGAAAATATACGGCTTGTAGTTTGGAAACCCTGAATGCAAGTGTAACGGCAGGACGAGTTCAAAATTATTCGGGGATTGGAGAAGTGTTTTAACACTGAATCAAACCCTTCCTTCGAATATAAAATTAACGGGAGGGGATATATGTATATTTCGAAGAAGAATGAGTCCTTTGGGAAAATGAACAAACTTTATTTCGTAAATTTTTGAATCTGGTTCCCCAGCTTGTCTTCAGACGTGTAGTGTGAAGAAACTGTAAAAACTTAAACATGCCCAAAAATCGATATTGTCTTGCCATGGCAGAGGACTGATCAATGCTGTGGGCTGATGTCAAGTCTTGATTGGCTATTACCTTTTCCATTTTTCCTTGAGCTTTGTGTACATGGCGTCAAGTTCGATGAATCGATTAATGCATGAATCATCAGAGGGAATGGCCTCGAGGAATCCTCGGCCTTTCTTATGTGAGCAGGAACCGACAATGTGTGTTTTATCCCAAGCGACTTTGTGCCCAGTTTCAAGAGTATGCATGGCGACTTGGGATAAGTGGTCCCGCCTCTTCACTGCCAATTTGTGTTCATGTAGGCGTGTAGAGGCGGATTTTCAGGTTTTACCACAACATACCGCATTAAAAGTGCCACATGGAATCTTATAGACTGCTTCTTTTTTATCCAAATAGCTAACCCTATCCTTAGGGTGTACAAACTGATTGCGTAGCGTCGTAGTCGGTTTGTGAGCCACTTGTATTTGGTGCTTCCTCGGGTGTCTTTTAACGAGTTCAGGCACATTTTTAATGTAGGGAAGCGTTCGCCAATATCTTTGTCTTGGCGGCTGATCGGAACAATCTAGTTCCTTCTCTCTGTCTTTTGATTCCTGCTGTTTCATGCATCGGCGTACAAAATCTCTAGGGTAGTGGTTTTGGGAAAATAGTTTGAACAGATAATTGAGTTCTTCATTGTGCTCTTCGTTCTCAGAGCAATGTGTCTTTGTTCGATTAAGTAGGGTGTTCACAGCACTCCGTTTGTGAGCCATAGGGTGTTTGCTCTCGTAATGAAGGATAACTTCCGCGCAAGTTTCTTTGCGGTATACTGATGTCTGGAATGTCCCGTCAGTTTTTCGTTGTACGAGGACATCAAGAAATGGGAGTTTGCTGTTAACTTCTCTTTCGAGAGTGAAGGTAATTCCCGGTAGTGTTGAGTTGATAGCGCCATGCAGCGTTTCTAGCTGGTCTCTCTTGACGATGACAAAGGTGTCATCTACGTAGCGTACCCACAATTTGGGATTGAATAATGGTAAGGTAATAGCCTCTTATTTTTGCATTGTGACTTCAGCCAGAAAGCCAGAAATATGTGACCCAATAGGAGCTCCTTTCAGCTGTCGATAGTATTCATATGCGAACGACAAGTTCGTTTCCAGACATAGGTCCAAGAGTTCAAGCACAGCAGATGCAGGAACATCGATGTCGTAGGATTGTAAGAAATCTTCTGTGCACTGCCTTGCCAACGCGAGTGGTATGGACGTGAATAGAGAGATGACATCGAACGACACCATTATCTCATCTGTATCAATAGTTAGTCCTCTTATCTTGTCTAGGAATTTAATAGAATTCTCGATTGAAGTCACACACACACATCCATGGATGGAGTTTATGGAATAGCCGTTTAGAGATCTTGTAATTCGGTGCACCGATTATTGATACTATCGGTCGCAATGGTATGTCGGGTTTGTTGACTTTTGGTAGTCCATAGATTCTAGCGATTGTTGTTTCAGTTTGTCTTAGGGATTTCGCGATTTCTCCTGGTAGTTGTTTCCTTCCTGCAAGACGTTTCAGCAGTTTATCAATGGATGAAATTTGTGCTTTGGTAGGGTCCATGGTCAGAGGCATTTAAGTTTACCTATCTTCAAACAAAGATAGCATCTAGTTATTGCAGTGTGCTTTGTTTTAAATTGCGGTTCAGCCTCCTTTGCCTGCAGGAAGAATGACAATGATCTTGTCAGCTGTCAGGGTTTTTAACGCCTTCATTTCCTCGCGTGACAAAACTGAAAAGTAGTTTCGGTTCTTTAGGGCCTGTACAGTGCTATTCCGAATGGAGAAATGTTCATCATCTGTGAGATCTGACGATATGATGGATTCCAAGTTTGTAAGGAAGTCTAGGTAGTTTGAATCGGAGAGGTTGTATTCCATGCCCTTGGAAAGCACATCTTCCTCGGTTACTGTAAGGGCTGTCGATGACAAATTTACTACCTTAGTATACATACACAAGTCACTCACGAGAGCCGTGGTTGAATTGTCCTAAAGTTCCAACATCGAACAAGCTTCCATTGTCAGAAATGAGTACCGTACCGCGTTTCAGTTTTTATAGGGGATGACAGTCAGGATAACATAGCCTTCGCAAAATGGAGTAATATAGATGGTCGGCATGGCAGGGGGAAGTTGAAAATCCTCATGATTCCTGTCGGTGAGGGTGGTGTCCTGTCGGGGACAAAGCTCTCGGACATTGACGGTTAACGTCCGTACCCACACTGACCTTAGTTGTCGCCCTCGTCTGCTAATTGTGTTTGCGTCTCTTTTACTAGCGTTTGCCTTGTCTACCGGATTAGGTACGGCAGTGTTGACGGACGCGCGCTGTCGGATCCGGGTTGTTGTGAGGTTATGTACACGTCTAGTGCAGATTCTCCCTTGCTTCAACCGACCGAGGGCCTAGCTGGCATTGAACATCCGACTTGTGATTTGGCCGCCAGTCTTGATGTTTCTTGAAGGTGTATTCCCAAGGTATGCGATGTAGACGCCCATATGTATATATACGAAAAAATGATTTATCAAATTAAACTTTAACTGAAATTCTGGAATATGATCTCGACTAGAAAGGATTACTTGGGTGGGGTTGTAAAGCTGGTCATTGTGCATTACAAACCTAAAATCTTACAGGCACACCAGGAGGCTGGTCCTCAAATGCGCCTTTTTAAGCAGGCGCAAAACGCTTACTCAGTAAACAATAACTACTTAATAGTATGACCTTTTCCTACTGATTAGTGATGACCCTGTAAATCCAAACGTATTTGATGGGAAGTATACACGAAAATATCTTTTGCCGTACTCAGTTGGCGGTAACTTAACACATTTTAAACATTGTTAACTTGGAAGAGGTAGGCTTCGGTTTTAAAATGAACCTACCGATCCCGGAATAACTGTAATCACGACTTATTATTGCACTAGCGTTCAGGGTTACCAAACTAAAAGCTATACACATTGCACCTTTGATGAAAAATTGCTCTATGCTATTATGAAGACACCATAAAGATCTCATGAAATTTCGCAATGAGTATGGACCGGTTTGCATACTGCATAAGGCTTATTAATAAACGGACGGCTACGATGCTATTTGAATGGACACTTTGAGCTCCTAAGAGATCTCCTAATGATCAACCTTTTAAAATTAGATGGGATAATTTCT
>CACRXP010000964.1:0-17683 GCA_902702965.1 Spirometra erinaceieuropaei
GACAGTTGCGAGCGGAGTTCCTCAGATCCGCGTTCTCGGACCTATCCTCTTCCTCATATATATTGATGACCGCATCCATGGGTTGAACTGCAACATCGTCATGTTTGCTGATGACATGAAGGTTAAGCCAGCATTCACAACAAGGCCGATAAGCCAAATCTACGGGAAAACCTGTTTCGATTCAAGCAGTGGCCAAACCACTGGCTGTTGCTGTTCACTATCACCAAACGCAATATTCTGCGAATCGGAAGAACCACCTCAGCATATCGGAGGCCGTATTATCTAAATCAAACAGTACTAACGAATCTGGAGATTCAACAGGATCAAGGCGCGAGGATTGCATCCTCACTAAATCTAACATTTCACTGATTCAGGCCTAGAGACTCTGGCCTGTCAAATAACGTACCACTGCATAATTCCAACAACGGGCAACTAGTCTTTCCAGAGTTCAAGACAGCCTACCAATCTCGATCTCTTCCTCTGGACTACAGATACCTACAAGGCGAACAAACTCAAGCGTTTGGCATGGTGAGGAGTCAGGGTTGTTGCCTTGCATTCGGCGACATCTTTCAGCGCACCCGCAAAACTAGTTTGACAGGACGTCTTCTCAGAATCAGTGTGACTGGGACGAGAGTGAGCATAGGATAATCCTTCTTCTGTCGCAGGTGGATTAATTCATGGAGTGCTCTGCCTGTGGACATCGTCTTGTCCTTATCCGTTGACACAGTAAAGATAAAACTGGGCCAGTACAGGGATAGGTAGCACCAAATCACCAGAACCTAGCAATCCGCCACTGCGATTCCCCCTCCCAAAAGTTATATGTTATGAATTATACTACCTCTTATGCTTCAGTAGCAATATTTTGTAACTGTTTGCTAAACACAACCACCCGATGTCTATGTGCGGCCCAATGAATTCTGACTGAAATATAAGCGTTTGTATCCATGTTACTTGGGTCACTTCAATGAAGCGTTTCCATAAATTCGCAATGTAAACGCAGCACACATACACAGACACACACGCAAGTATTGCGTACTTGTTGCATGTAATCACTTAGCACTCTCATTTCTAAATATCCTAGTGTATTGTTTTTGTGACGATATTGTAACCAATAGGGAGTACGTAGGCAGTCGCATACATCTCCCTTCATTAAACTGAACTGAACTGGACTGATGGAGGTTACCGCCAAACGAGTCTGTGTTTCACGAAGGATGTCAAATATGCAGAAATATTTCAGAAAGACTGCACAAAAATCCTTGTCATGCATGTCACCTGGATGCAGTACACATCCCGAAAGATAATGTCATCGCAAAATCGGAGTACAGGTTGAAAAGTAAAGCCTGAAAATACTGTACATTTACTGGGGTCGCCAAAATGTCATGCTTTGTTTAAGAGATATTGTAACACTGATTATATGTTCCCGATAAAATAATATTTATTCGTCCAGTTAGCTACACTCCCCGAAGCTACGGTCTCGAGTTCAAGATAAGACGCAAAGTCCGCTGTAATGGACATCGCCACTAAACAGGTCTGAGTACACTACAGAGGGCAGTTTTGTTGGATTAATAATTAATAATTGACTGAACAATTACCAGCTCTCTGCATTGGCAAATCGCAAACATCTGAGGAAAAGGAAGGGTTCACAGGGTCGAGGGACAATTACGGGGCTGTTTGCTATATCATTTTCAAGGCTTCAGCCCAATGACTCCAGGCAATGAAAGGCGACGGAATGTTAAATTCACGCATGACTACTTCTTCAAAGTACTTTTTACCTCTGGAAATAATCTCGGAAGTGGTTCCAGAATTATGTTAGGCTTCACGCCAATAGAACTTAGGCAAACAGAAACCCCAACCATTAGGAATACTTTCTTCTTGGAGGACAAGCGATTAATGTCACTGAACACGACTATTCCTGCAGCCACGTCTGCGTCACGCTCTGCCTCTCACAATGTGTCCTGGCAGTAAAAAGAACGGCAGTGCAGAATAGGAGGATTGTTCTTCGGTTGCATTCAGAAAAGCTCCCACAAATTTTGAGTGTTGAATCCTCTGATCAACTGTACCGTAGCGACGGCGTTTGTGGTCTCTGAACAATATGGCCGGTGTCACCAGCTGTTCCTCAACGCCTCTATATTGACTATGCCCAACTTCATGAAAGGAATTGACGTCTGATAATCTCCGATACAGTGCAACCGCCGCCCCCCCATCCTTCTTGACGGTCGAAAGTCTACCGGCAGAATTTTTTTCTCCTGAACCCTCAAAACCAT
This sequence comes from Spirometra erinaceieuropaei, assembly GCA_902702965.1. NCBI lineage: Eukaryota > Metazoa > Platyhelminthes > Cestoda > Diphyllobothriidea > Diphyllobothriidae > Spirometra > Spirometra erinaceieuropaei. The sequence continues at coordinate 2,265 of CACRXP010000964.1, forward strand.
AAAAACTACCATCAACTATATTTTTATTCCTTTACCTCAGGTGTTTTTTTCACTGCTGGTCGGATTTGTGTCTAACGCTTACCTTGACAATACCTGTAAAGTGGCATCAAATAAAAAAATTATAAGGGTACGGTTTGTACCCGGGCAGGCTTAGTAGTATACAATACCGGCTACTGTATTTGCTTACGTAGGTAATGCTTTGTATTAACGAGTCTCAGGGGCCTCGAACATTACAATTGTTTCGGCTACTTTCGGTCGAAACAAAATAGTTTTGAAGATGAAAGGTGAATTTTGATGTGTTAATCAACAAACTCTCGGATAACCCTATTCACTTTAAATTGCGAAAAGTAGGAATGGACCATCATTCGTTTCGTCGATATGCTAAATCGTTCACATTTGCCAGATCAGCTTGACTTCATCAAAACTTTCGCTGTCTAGCCACATCCTCTGCTCCTCTGCATCCATCGTAATGTAACAGCATATATCCACTGGATCTGTTCAAATGGTTGGTATGGACGGACTGTCTGCCTAAACTCCATTCTTAACTTATCGGCCTTTGTCATCATTGTTTTCTCAAAGATACTTTCAAAATAACTTCTGTTCTTAAAAACGGCAATTGGCCTTAGGATGTAAAGTAGTCATCGAAATTTAAACTCGTTATGCTTGCGATCTACTTTTTCTGTTGCATCTGTAGAGTTTGCGTCAGGAAATGCAATGACGTGCGACTGACCAAATTAAGTTAGCCAAATAAGCGTTGCGGATTTGAGTGGGATTTGAACGTGAAATTTACGGTAATAATTCAGTATAATTCGGCAGTATAATAATGGCGGGAAAATCGGCATATTCGGCCAAACTGCCTCTATATGAGTCGGGGTATTTGAGGCCCTGTTAGCCGACCGTGGATGAAAGGATTTTATAATAGTGCTAGATTTATCGGGTGTCCGAGTGGCTGAGATAGCCTTTGACTTAGAAACATACTTAGGCTTCCTAGGGGTTGCATGGGCAGTCGATAGAGGCGTGTTTATACCAGGCGTGATGGTGTGTTTAGAGAGCTCAGTATTAAATGTAGTCGAATTTTCTACGGAATTGACTGTGCCGTGAAGTGCAGATGCCGTAGGCGTAATGATGAGTTTATAGAGCTGAGCATTAAAAGTAATCGAATTTCCTACTAATTTGACTATGCCGTGATGTGCAGATGCCGCAGATGGTGTTTTAGAGGACTTATTCAGACTGACTGTAGGTGTCATTATCTTGGTGTTGTTTTTTGCTGATTTTCATTTATTCAGTCTTCGCTGCAGGGGTGTGAGGTATGTCGAAACGGAGCAGCGCCATTTACGGCAGAATTCTCTTGTTATCTTCCTACTCGACAAGACAAAACCGACTTCTATCATGGAGAATAGGGTAATTGGTATCGGTGCATTACGGCTAAACGAGAGAAGTCGCTTAGCTTGTGCGACACTGAAACTCAATCCACAACTTTGTAGGAGTAAATGCGCTCCCTACATAGCAGATAAGTGGCTCGGAATGTTTCGCAGTACGAAATTATGCCTGCGTTTAATTCTTTCCTCAGTTTCTGAACTGAGTACCCCTTTCGAGGTCAGTGTCTCTGATTTGGGTCATCCTCTTTATAACAAACCTGGTATTCAATAATATAATTTCTATAATGCTTAGAACAACAAGACTACTATCGATGGCATTTAGAAATTAATGTTGCTTGGAGAATAGGTACCAGTTATTTTGGAGTTATTGAAGTAGGAGTCAGTTAGAGAAGGCTCGGCGCGAGACCTAAATGACGTAGGAATACAGTTTCAGAGCACTGGAATGCTAGGGGTGTTAGAGCAGGACTAGGCTTGTTGGTAGTTAAATTGTAGAGGAGGGGGAGGAAGAGGAAGTGCAGGGAAACTAGTAGGAATTTAGAGGCTAGTGAGCGACGGTAGGCAACCATGAGAACAAAAGGGTGGGAAACCACAAGAAGATTGATAATTAAACGAGCAAGATTGACTTACATGTGTGTAGTTGACCCTAGGTGGTTGCAAGCGTGAACTAGGCTTGGCGATAAATGCCTAGGGCAGTTCATTTATGAATTTTTTGCTGTATATATAGTAGGGCTTTAATAAGTAACCAATACGAAAAACAGAGAATTACTTAGGAGTATAATTGGAGCTGAGGTGTTTACAAACGAGCTGGGCCGTGAAAAATTGGTAGATCTAAGAGAAGGCGGCGTACCCCTAAATAGAATTGCACAACCTTGCTTTTTTCGTGGAGTTCAATACAGTTTTGGAGTCGCACTGTTCGGAAGCAATGCCGAAGATGACGAAACTGCACACTTCCATCTTTATTTTGCATGTATGGTTTTTTAAAAACTTCCGCCTTGAAAATCAGGTTGTTAACTAAAAACAAACTCTAGCATCGCGCTTTTTTGGCCAAACAGACACGGAAAACAGATGAATTCAAATTGCAGTCGAACTGAATAAGTTTTTAGATAGATCGATAGACAATTTTATGAAAGACTCGTCGAGGTCCCATCACATCAATTTAAAATGAATTTACATGGGAGTTTTACAAGAGGTAGGCAAAATCTTTACAAAATGCAATCCATAGTTTGTCAGCATTGAGGGTTAATTATGCGGGTCTGACATGACTGGCCTGCATGTGGTATTGTATACGGGATTAAGAACTGACATCGTCTGGGCTGGATTGATACGCCGAATGCGACTATTCGCTTCTAAGAGGCCAGACGAGAGGAACCCTGATGCGATCGGCCACAGCACGTCTCGAGCTCAGGCGAGCAACGGCAAAGGTAGGTACGACCAAACTACTTGTAGACCGTGAATACTGGGGGTTCCGCCGTGAGCATCGACAGACCGCATGAGGTCGGAATGCGGGAGGTGACACCAAAAACCGCGAAAATTTTTGCAATGAGGGAGGAGTGATAGCAGTGGATTTAGCAACAAATTCAAAACAGGGGTTTCTGATGATATAATTAAGAGTTACCACTTGATCTACCACTAAATTCCAGGAGGACCCTTTTCGAAGTCAGGAATCTCAGTGTTCGGGAATGAGACCGTTGGCAGTGCGTTTATGCTTTCCAGTGTAAGATGTTTGCGTAATTTCGACTTAAATACCTGTAACTTAGGCGATAATCTAATTTCAGGCGGAAGATTATTCTAAAGGAAGGCATATTTGGAGGCAAAGAAGAGGGAGCGATTAGATGTTGTACTAAGAGGCGGCGGAATCACCATGCAGGAGTTGCGCGTGGCATAAGACCGATCTCTCGGAGTGAGAGTGTCAATGAGCGAAGATTGCAGCTAGAGTTGATGCGAAAAAAGAAGCAAAGGCCATCTTCGAGTCTTCTTACACACAAAACTTAATAGAATAGGTTTATTGTAGCTCCCCTTGGGCACTGTCAGTCCCCTTTGAACTCAGGAAAAAAACCTAAAACTAACTCGTCAATTTCAACTGCACTTTGACTTCATTTGCTTCGGATGTCTGCTTGGCCAAAAGAGCGCGAATTAAGAGTTTATGTTAAGTTAAAAAAACCTCAGTTCTAAGGGAAAATAATAACAAAATTTTCAAAAAAACAACGATATGTACAATATAAAAATTGAAGTTTGCAGTTTGGTAGTTTTCGGGGGCATGAATAATATGTCCTTCATGGCAATCGAAGAACTTTGATATCGGCCCGACCTTGAAATTATTTTCCTGTTAGGTAAATTTCGGTGTGCTCTAGTTGCTGGTTGTCAGTCTATCTGGCCAGCTGTAGAGGGGCGGTCGCACAGCTCCTACGTATTTTTCAGGAGGCTTACCATCGTTGTCTGGACTAAGAGCTGGAAAAGATGAATATATATCAGGAGTAAGAAGCATTCAATGGTAAGTCACAATCAAAACTGTCAAAATACTATTGAATCATGTATCATATTGTTCTTGTAAATGTGAAATTATAGGAGTAGTGGTCGACTGTTTACTAGGACCTTATATAGTTCTATATGTTTTTACTATGGCTTTAATATAGACATACGCACTACTAATATGCAGGGTTTTATCGAAGGGTATATTTTTATTAGCTTTATAAGGGATATTTAGTGTCAGGTGACATAGCTGATGAAAACGAGAAAGGGAGGAAAATAGAAGAATATCATTATCTGTTCTATGTTTATCAATGATGCTATCTTTTATAAATTCGATTATTTGTAGTGCTATGTTCCGGTATTTTTCAATCGGCTGGCATCATCACAGCCCTTTTAGATCAAATTCAATATCAAAGAATTGACTTGAAAAATGTCCTATCTTATTCAAAAATAAATGTGAATTGTTATTTGAAAGGAATTACTTAGTTTTTAATTTAAATTCGATTAGGGTTCGACTTTTCCGGATATAACCTGGAAGAGAATTCCAGATAGTCGCATATCTTATGGTGTAGAAATTTAACCGTTGGGACTTTGTGAATTTCGGAATTCTTATAATATCCTCGCTATTTCTGATGTTTCTAGGGGCGTTTTGGTTGGTAAGTAAATTCATTTTGACAATATCTTGATCGTGGGTGACCTTGAATAGGAAATTCAGACCATTTTGAAGTCTTCTGATACAGAGTGGTCGAAGACCGTATTTATGATATAGTTCTAAGTATGAACCCTGGATGCCATCAGTTCTAGACAAAGATCTAGTAAAACGTCTCTGAATTCCTTCTAGTTTCTTTCGACCGTCTGAGGGCATTATGCCGAAGAAAAGTGAACAGTAATCTAGGAGAGGTAAAACATACATTTTGAACAGTTATATTCTTAGTGCATTTGAGGTGAAATTTTTACATATGAATCCACACAGGCGAGTGGCTTTCAGTGATATTTGTTGGACGTGGGGAGATAAATCGAGGGTATTTGTATAGCTGAGACCGAAATCTTTTACCGATTTCGCCTCTGTTATTTCATTATCCTCGAATATTATGGGGGGAATTTTTTGTGGGCCAAATATCAGGAGATGGCACTTTTCGGGTGAAAAGGGCATCTGCCACTGACTACTCCATTCGCTGAGTTTTATGAGATCAGTTTCAATTGTTCTATGAATATTGGCTACTGTATTCCCGTTATATGCATATGCAATTTGAAGGTCGTCCGCATATAAAAACGTCTTAGCTGAGACAGATATGGACGATAAGTCGTGAATATATATAAGAAATAGAAGGGGGCCTAGGATAGTGCCTTGAAGTACTCCACTGGTAATAGGGGATGGTTCTGAGACGACGTTTCGAATTTGCACCACCTGGTATCGGTTTTGAAGATAAGATTTAAGAAAATCAAGAAGGGGTGGCCTAATTCCATGACTTTTCATCTTTATCAGTAGTCTTTTATGGGGGAATTTGTCAAAGGCCTTTCTTAGATCGAAGTATATTGAAGCTACTGTGGTTCAATCATCTCTATTGCTGGAAACGAATTCTAAAAAAGTAAGGTGGCAGGACTGACATGACTTTTTGGGCAAAAATGCATGTTGAGAGGAGGGAATGAGGTTGGCGTTCATGAGATGGTCTAGCAATTGGTTATATACTATTTTCTCTAGGATTTTAGCTATAGCCGGTGTTCGGTGAACACCACGATAGTTTTGGGTATGAGATCGGTTGCCACTTTTAAATATGGGCGCAATGGTCGAGTATTTCCACATGTCCGGAAAAATTGCATTTGACTGGAGTAGGGTGAATAACTTAGATAGGAGTATTGGAGCATATGTCATATGCTTCAGAATACATGGTGGGATTTTGTCTGTCCCATAGGATTTGGTATTTGATAGTTGTTTGATGGCTACTTTAACAGTTTCTTCACTAAAATGGATCTCACTAAGGATGCGTTCAGTCATCTCGGTCGGTTGGGGGATGGTTCCCTCTTCGATTATGTAGTTATCTGAGAAGTATCTGTTGAATAAGTTTACTATTTGTTTATCATTGGTTATAACTTGCCCTAATTCATTAATAATAGTTCGTGGTCCTGACTGTTGATGATTACTCATTAGTTTCTGAAACATCTGAGCTGTTCGTTCGGGGGATTCTAGTGCCCGAAATTCTGCTGCTATGATCTTTTGTGTTTCTATTTTCGTGACTAGGTCGTGAATTTCCCTAACTCGTCGAAGTGTGGAAAAATAACTCACAGAGGGGTCGCATAGCTGTTTGTGTAGCTTTTGTAGTTTAGTTGAAAGGAACTTCGGGATTGGTGATTTCTTATACGGGAGTCTTTCGTCTATCAAGGTATCTCGAATTACAAATAGGACAGAGTATAATAGGTTAACTGCTTCCATAGGGGATGTTGTAAGAAGATATGGGCTCCAGTCTAATGATCTAATATAGTTGTTCATGGAGTCCTCGTCAAGTTTTTTGGGTTTAGGTGGGTGTTATTAAAATGGAGTGCTAGTTTTGCGTTTAAGGGGAGTGTTGATATTATTGCTTTGTGGTCACTTTCAAAGGTTGCGCAGTCGTAGTGCATATAGAGGGGCCAGATATCGTTGGTGAAAATAACGTCTAGTATATTGTTTCCTCGGGTGGGTTTGTCAACCATCTGTGTCCAGTTATTAAAGATAATTGAAGACAAGAATTCTTCGTGCCTGGTAGGTGCTAATAATTCGGCTAAGTCTATTTATGGGCGGTTTAGGTCGCCTGCAATTATCTTATATTCAGTTGTATGTTAGCTATATTGCTTATTAAGAGGTTGAGGCTTGTGTCATCACTACTACAATCTGGAGGGGAGTAGAGGCATCCGACTAGTATGTTTTCCTGGGCATGAGATTTTATTGTGGCAAGACACGCTGCTCCAGCAAAGGTTTCGGTTGGGACATCAATACCACTTTGCTCAATGGTAGTTTTGATGTAGATAAGACAACCTCCGCCTCGTTTAATAACACGGTCCTGTCGATAGAAATGATAATTTTGGACATATAGTGAAGCATTCGATATAAGCTCATTTGCCCATGTTTCTGTAATGCAAATTACATCGGGGTTATATATTTCAACAAAAGTTCTAAGTTGGGATATTTTGTTGACAATCGATCTGGAATTTATAAGAGCTATCTTTAGAATGTCGGATATGGAAGAGGTGGGCTGTGGTGAAAAAGAGGATTTCTGGTGGTACTTTGAGTGAGTGATGGACTAAATGGAGGTAGGTGTGTGATTCTCGGAGGATATGGTGATGCGTATGGCGCAATGTGAGTGCATGGGCTAGTGTGTATGGACTGAGGGTACATATGGGGAGGTGCGTTAACTAGGCGGTAATTGTACGTAAATGGAGTTTCAGTTGGGGAGGTGTAAAAGCCAAAGTAATTTGTAGGGTTCTAATTAGGTGGTAAGGAGTTTGGAATGCTAGAGTGATTTGGCTTATTCCTATGCCATGCAGGTGGATTTTGGGGAGTCGAGATGCCGTTATAGAAGTTTGTTTGTTTTTGGTTAGAGTTTTGTGGGCTTATATTTGTTATGTCAACATACCTAGGGCGTTTTGATTGTGTTGGTGTGTTTAGTAAGGCCTTTTGGTTTATGTGTCTTGTTTGGTAGTCGTTTTCTAGCACTGACTGATCGGTCTTGGGGGATGTAGTAAAACTTATACTGCTATCTAAGGGTGTCACATGACTCGGTCCGGGATCTGCATCATCGTTCTGTTCTGGTTGAACGTTGTTAATTTGTTGTGCCTTCCTCGTTTGTTTCTGACCAGCAGTCCTAAGTACTTTTGCAGTTGCGCGTTTTTTATCATGAGAACTAGAGTCAGACGTACTTGCTGGAGGTCCTTCTGCGGGGGCTGTGGGTTTATCATTTGGTTTACGCTGGCCTGTGTATTTCTTTCTATTAGTGCTAGAAGTAGAAGTAGTGGCTAAAGGTTCAGTTAAGGGAACGGAGTGCTGATTATCGTATTTGTAGCTGGTGTCTTTTTCCCGAAGTTTACGTCTTTGCATAAGTGTCAAATCTGGACCTTTAAACGAATTTCGGTTCCGCAGATTTCTGTTTAGTTCGGGATTTTGTAGGACAATCTCAGCTTCCGCCTGTGAGTAGAATGTTACTAAGACGGGTTTGTTTTTGCTTCTGGAGTGAAGTCTTTTAGCGTTAGCTATTCTGATGTTTATGCCACAAGAATGTATTAAATTTTGAATTGATGGCGTAGGATTAACGGTGTGGGGTATATTACGGATAATTAAATGGAGCCTGCGTTTCGATCTATCCGCGACTTCTGAAGAAACTAAGTGTATAATCGATTTAAATTGTGGTAGGCTAGTTAGGTTGTTCGTGAATCTATTTGAGTTTGTTAGTGAATCGAGAATCGCAAAAATATGTTCATGTTTCTCAATGAACTTTTGTAAACGGACGATGGCCAAAAGATCTACTTTGTCGACAGCAAACGTAACATCAGTCGTGGTTAAATGGAGAGAGTGCAATGGATTTATGTGCTATTTTCGACGGCTAATAAAAAACGAAACAAAATCGACGCAGAAATATGTCAAAAATTTCAGTTATAAATGAATTTCAACTTATCTCCAGTCTAAGGATTTTGAACGGCCAGCTGACATCTCTGAGTATAAGAAATACCGGACGAAGCTTCAGAGAACAGTTTACGGGTGAAAACCCTCTGAACAATTTCGATTTTATTACGGTCGCAGGCGTTCATTAAACCGAAGAAAGTACAGCAGCATTCGAGGACTGGAAGAGCAAACATTTGATAAAGTCTTAGCTTCATTTCCGGAAGGAAAAAATTATGCGATATGAATCCACATATCTGCGCGGCTTTGGCAGAGATTCTATCTGCATGAGGTGATAAAGCAAGTTTATTTGTATAACTTAGACCTAGGTCCTTTATGATGAGGCATTCTGAGAGTGGGTTATTCTGAAAAATTATGGGACCAGGAAGTTTGGTAGGACCAAAAGACATGAAACTACACTTGGATGATGAAAACTCCATCTGCCATGTCGAACCCCATCTGCTTAAGCGTAGTAAATCGGCATTAATTTTTTCAACACAAACATTTGCGGTGTCCTAAGAGTATGAGTAAACAAACTTGACGTCATCGGCATAAGTAAAAGTTTGCGAATTTCCGAGTTCAGTCGAAATATCATTGATGTACAGAAGGAAGAGTAGCGGACCCAGGACCGTGCCTTGAAGTACGCCATTCGTGATCGAGTGAGGTGTCGAGTAGCTATTACCGACCATGACTTTCTGATATCGGTTGGACAGATAGGACCTAATGAAGTCGAGTAGAGGCGGCCGGATGCCGAGGGCTTCCAATTTTACTAAAAGACGTCTATGGGGCACTTTGTCAAAGGCTTTGCTAAGATCAAAATAAATAACTACCACTGACTGCCGCTCATTACGAAGACAAGTGATTAGATTAAGAAAAGCCAAGTGGCATGTTTCGCAGGATCGTTCAGGTAAAAACCCATGCTGACTAGAGCTCAGAAGCCGATTAGCTAGACAGAAGTCAAGAATTTCATTGAAAATAATCCTTTCAAGAAGTTTTGCTAGAGACGGCGTTTTGTGCACGCCCCGATAGTTATTAACATCGGACCGAGATCCTGACTTGAAAACGGGAATGATAATTGACGTTTTCCATGTTTCAGGAAAGAATGCTTTTGAAATATAAACCGAGAATAAATGACTGAGCGATATGGGAAAGCCGGACGCTTGTTTAATAATCGAATTCGGAATCCCGTCCGTTCCTGAGCAGTGTGAGTATTTCAAACAGCTTATGTGTTTCTTAATGAGATCTGAGGAGACATCAATTGTACTAAGTGCCCTATCTGAAAGTGATCGAAAGAAAGGGACCGGATCGGACTCGGTGGCAAGGTGTTTTGCAAAGAAAGCACTAAACAACTCCGCCTTGTCAGTGTCATCGGTGAGGAAGACTTTGTTATCATTTAGCATGGGTGGAAGTTCATGACCACGCTTAGAGGATGACCGATGACGGAAGATGTTAGCGACGGATTTGCCAGGGTTCGAACCACTGAGAGCAATTGATTCTCTTTCCCTGTCGCGCGCTTGGCGCATCCTTGAGGCCATCTCAAATATCTCTGTGATTCTAAGATGAACTGATAAGGAACTAGTGGATAGGTCACGCAGTTGTCGCCTCAACGTTTTTAGTCTGTTCTGAAGAAAATGAGGAACAAGAGAATCTGAAGAATTAGGCTTGAGATATCTACGCGGCACAAACTCTAGAATGTCCTTGGAAACATTGGACATGACATCACGAAGAATGGTTACATCGCTACAAGTGAGGAAGCCACACCAATCCAAGGATCTCATATAGTTATTTATTAAGTCGCTATCTACGCAGTCGTAGTTCATGAAAGTCTGAACGGCGCTTGTCTTTTTTGAAAAGGCAAGCGGTAAGCAACAATGAATTAATACGTGGTCACTGTCAAAGATGTCTTTTTTAATGCAACAGAAAGAGGAGCAATGTCATTGGTAGATATTAGATCTAAAATGTGATTATCTCTTGTTGGAGAGCGCACCAGTTGGGACCAATTAGAAAAATTGATAATATCTTGAAAGGACTGGAATCTGGGTGGGCAGCTATTGGAAACCCAGTCTATTTCAGGGAGGTTAAAATCCCAGTGATTATTTTAACATCGAAAGCAGCTTCCGAAATTAATTTAAAGATTTCACAAAGTTGAGAATCATAACTGGCTAAAGAATTTGGGGGACTGTAGATACAGCCAATTATTGCCTTTTTATTGTGGCGAGAAAATAACAGATGCAAAGCAGAAGTTTCCCGTGAATAAGGAAACATCCAAGTAATAGGGAGAGTGCTTAAGGTAGGATTTAAGATAAAGAAGACAACCACCCCCACGCCTAGTCGTGCGGTCTTGGCGGTAAAAATCGAAGTCGTCTATGAGAAGGGCAGAGTCAGGAATTAGAGAATGTGTCCAAGATTCTGTTACACATATAATATCAGGCGTCATTTCCAGAGCAATGGCTCTGATTTGGGCCATCTTGTTTATAACAGACCTGGCTTTCAAGAATATAATACCTAATGTGTTTCGAACGGCAATCCTATTTTCGACGGTATATAAAAAAAAATATGGAGGCGGATATGTAAGCTATGAAATATTGACACTTGGAGAATAAGTACCAGTTAAGTTAGAGTTATTGACGTATGGGGAGTCAGCAAGAGAAGACTGAGTTTGAGACCTAATGGAGGTGGGGTTATAGTTTTCAAACATTGGAATGCTAGGGGAGTAAGAATATAGATAGACTTGTTGGTAGTTATATAATGGAGGAAGTGGAGGAGGAGGAGGAGGAGGAGGAGGAGGAGGGAGGGAGGCTAGAAGGAAAGTAGGGGCTAATGGGTGAGGATAGGCCACTAAAAGAATGAAATGATGGGAAACCAGGTCTAGATTGGAAGTCAAAGGAGATAGGTTGACGTAACTGAGAGCAATTGGCCTTAAGTAGTGGGAAGCCTGAACTAGTTTGGGGCAAAATGGCTTAGGGCAATTCATGTATGTATTAGTTGCTGGATATATAGTAGGGCTTTGATAAGTAACCGGTACGCAGGACAGAGAATTATTCGAGGATATAATTGGAGCTGTGGGATTTGTAGACGTGCTGGGATGAACAGACTTGTTAGATCTAAGAGAAGGCGTAGTACCTCCAAATGGAACTGTACTACATTTCTCTTAGGTCGGAGTCTGATTCAATTTTCGAGTCTCACCGTTCTGACGCCAAGCCACTGGTGACTTAATTGTAGACAGTACATCACCCAGTTGGACAACAGAAGTTATCGGTCTAGCTGATGTAGACGGATTTTCATGTGTCTCAACGGGACTATCCGGAGGATACGTAACGACAAATGGGGCTTCTGCTGCTGCTGCAAGTTTAGGAGCAGGCAAATGCGTCAAGTGGTTCGAGTGAGATGGAGATGTAGGAGAAAGAGGAAGGAGGGAGTCAGATGTCGCAGGAGTGGGAGAAGCTGAATCCTTACGGCCACTTGTATTATGACCGAGTTGGGGAGCATTAGACTGAGAAGCAGTAGGTTTAAATGAGAATAGAGACCCCATTCTACGCTCCATAGGAGTAAGATCATGACAAAGGAAAAATTTTGCCTTCTCTAGGTACGCAGTGACACGCTCTCGATGGGTAAATATTGTGTCAACCTCGATTGATGAAAACAATTTTACTAAGATGGGTGGATTTGTAGTACGGGAGGACAAGCGTTTGACATCCGCTATTTTGTAGTTGAAACCACATGAATACAGGAAGCTGGTCGCAACATCAATTGGCCGCGCAGATCGAGGAACATTCTTTTAGCAGGAAGTTCTAAGACGCTTCTGTCTATCACTAGATTCACTGGCGATCAGGTGAACAAGTGAGTCGAAACGCCCACATTCTTCAGACGGAATATCGGAAATGTTCCCGCCAAATAAATGTCCACGAATTGTCAGCAAAGAGCCAAACTTTAGCATAAAGTCATTGCAGTGGTCAAGTGCAGACAAATAAAGCTGCCGACCAATTATAACGAGTGACGACTGACTAGTAATATCATCTGACTTAGATTTAGGTAAAGCTTCTGACTTACGTTTAGTTAGGCCATGCTTACTAACAAGAGCCGAGAGCTTACGTCGACCAGTGACTTTTGGTCTCATCTTGTCTCGAGGCAATTTGTGATTAAGAAAAATTCTGGCAGACAAGTTGACTGAATTTCAGCTAGGGGCTAACGATGTTATAATAAATTACAACTGTTAGAGGGGAATCGGATGCACAAAATGAGAATTGCAAAGTGCGATTAGTGAACAGCGGGCATAGACTAACAAAACTCGAAAGGAGATGGCAGCAGGCAGTTCTGAGAGAAGAGGCCTGTATTTAAGGAAATTCAACCAAAAAAAACAGGTACTAAAATCGTTAGATCTCACAGAAAAACCACTAAAAATAATATCCTCCACTTATCTTCAAATTTAAAACCAGCGGCTTGACCTTGAACTTGTCAGGGTTATAGACGTATTGTCAGAGTTATTGACGTACGGGGGGGTCAACAAAAGAAGGCTGAGTATGAGGCCTAAAGGATGTGGTGATATAGTTTTCAAACATTGGAATGCTAGGGGAGTTAGAACATGGATAGACTTGTTGGTAGTTAAATAGTGGAGGACGGGGAGGAGGAAGGCTAGAAGAAATGAAGGGACTAGTGGGTGAGGGTAGGCCGCTAAAAGAATGAAATCGTGGGAAACCAGGTCTAGGTTGGAAGTCAATAGAGATTGGTTGACGTACCTGAGTGCAATTGACCTTAAGTGGTGGGAAGACTGAACTAGGTTGGGGCATAAATGATTTAGGCCAATTCATGTATGAATTATTTGCAGCATCTATAGTAGGGCTTTGATAAGTAACCGTTACGCAGGACAGAGAATTATTCGGGGATATAATTGGACCTGCGCTGTTTGTTGACGTGCTGGGCTGAAGATAATTGTTATATCTAATAGAAGGCGTCGTACCCCTAAATAGAACTGTACTACCTATCTTTTGGGTCGGAGTCTGATTCAATTTTCGAGTCTCACCGTTCTGAAGCCAAGCCACTGGTGACTTAATTGTAGACCGTACATCACCCAGTTGGACAACAGAAGTTATCGGTCTAGCTGATGTAGACGGATTTTCATGTGTCTCAGCGGGACTATCCGGAGGATACGAAACGACAAAGTGGGCTGCTGCTGCTGCTGCTGCCAGTTTAGGGGCAGGCAAATGCGTCAAGTGGCTTGAGTGAGATGGAGATGTAGGAGAAAGAGGAAGGAGGGAGTCAGATGTCGCAGGAGTGGGAGAAGCTGAATCCTTACGGCCACTTGTATTATGACCGAGTTGGGGAGCATTAGACTGAGAAGCAGGGGTTTACGTGAGAATAGAGACCCGATTCTACGCTGCATATGAGTAAGATCATGACAAAGAAAAAATTCTGCCTTCTCTAGGTACGCAGTGACACGCTCTCGATGGGTAAATATTGTGTCAACCTCGAATGATAAAAACAATTGGACTAAGATGGGTGGATTTTTGCTACGGAAGGACAAGCTTTTGACATCGGCTATTTTGTAGTTGAAACCACATGAATACAGGAAGCTGGTCACAACATCAATTGGCCGAGCAGATCGAGGAACATTCTTTTAGCAGGAAGTTCTAAGAACGCTTCTATCACTAGATTCACTGGCGATCAGGTGAACAAGTGAGTCGAAACGCCCACATTCTTCAGACGGAATATCGGAAATGTTCCCGCCAAATAAATGTCCACGAATTGTCAGCAAAGAGCCAAACTTTAGCATAAAGTCATTGCAGTGGTCAAGTGCAGACAAATAAAGCTGCCGACCAATTATAACGAGTGACGACTGACTAGTAATATCATCTGACTTAGATTTAGGTAAAGCTTCTGACTTACGCTTAGTTAGGCCATGCTTACTAACAAGAGCCGAGAGCTTACGTCGACCAGTGACTTTTGGTCTCATCTTGTCTCGAGGCAATTTATGATTAAGAAAACTTCTTGCAGACAAGCTGACTGAATTTCAGCTAGGGGCTAACGATGTTTAAATAAATTACAGCAGTTAGAGAGAAATCGGATGCACAAGATGAGAATTTCAGAGTGCGATTAGTGAACAACGTGCTTAAACTAGCAAAACTCAAAAGGAGATGGCAGCAGGCAGTTCTGAGAGAAGAGGCCTGTATTTAAGGAAATTCAACCAAAAAAAACAGGTACTAAAATCGTTAGGTCTCACAGAAAAACCACTAAAAATAATATCCTCCACTTATCTTCAAATTTAATACCAGCGGCTTGACCTTGACCAATTGATAGATTGTTCGATTGACTCACGTGATATTAGTTGACGCTAGGTGGCGGGAAGCCTAAATTAGGTTGGGGGATAAATACCTTAGGGCATTTTACGTATGAATTATTTGCTAGATATATAGTAGGGCTTAAATAGTTAACGAATACGCAGGACCGAGAAATATTTAGGAGTATAATTGGAGCTGCGGTGCTTACAGGTGAGCTGGAATGTGAAAAAATGGTAGATCTTAGAGAAGGTGGCGTACCCCTAAACAGAATTGCATTACCGTTCTTTTTGCTGGGAGTCAAATCGAGTTTGAAATTCGCACCGTTCGGACGCTGTGCTACAGTTTACTAAACTTCACACCTCAATTTTTATCGTGCATGTATCTTTTTTTAAAAACTTCTGCAATTATTCCGCCTAAAAAATTATGTTGTTAACTTAACAAAACTCTAACATCGCGCTTTTTTGGCTAAACAGACACGGAAAACAGATGAATTCAAATTGCGGTCGGACTAAATGAGTTTTTTAAACGTTTTTTCCTGAGTTCAAAGGAGACGGACAGTGCCCAAGGGGCGATATAATAAACGTATTCAATTCTATTCTGTGTTGATCAAGGAAAACTTTTCAACAAGTATTTGTATGCTCGATTTGACTATCACTAGATTCCTAGGGG
>CACRXP010000964.1:17815-29550 GCA_902702965.1 Spirometra erinaceieuropaei
TGGGCTCGAGAGAGATGCCTTATGGCACAACGAAACGACCCTGCTAGCACCAGCCCCGTCTGGCCCCGCCTAGCCCCTGGGGCCAGACGGGGCTGGGCCCCGTTTGGGCGGGGCCACTACCATTTATGTCCCCTGTAAATGTTTTTATCAAGTATCGCTGTTAAAATAACGCTACAAAATAATGAAAAAAACTGAAATCAGTATTTATTAATTTAAAAGTATATCAGAAAGAAGTATCCGATAATTAAATGCATGTCTAAATGCAAAAATTAAAAATTTAATTTACTGAGCACAAGAAAATTATGCAGACAGGTTGAATAATTAATGTTAATTATTACTAATGTTAAATAGAGGTAAGTAAAAATTCTACTGAAAGTCATAGCTTAGCCGGCTACATAGCAAATTTTAAGTTACTCACTGTGTCCTCCGATATTGTTTGCGAAAGTTCATAGCTGCTCGCAGAATGTTCTAGGGAACCCTAAATCCATGTGTTGTAAAAACTTGTTAGAAAAATAGGTACCATATCTGCTGTTCGACGCCGTTTGGCTCGCCCTCCGTATCGGTCTCGGGTTCCTTGGAACCATTCAATAGCTGTTTGCCGAATTACTTCGGAATGGCAGCTACGGTACTGCTCATTGCAGCGTATTGCATCTGCAGGTGTTTAAAAAACATAATAAACAGACCACTTAGGACACTGAACAGAGGGCTCCCTACGAAAGACTTCTTGTCGTTGGAACCTGCCCAACTCCAAAACGACTAACGTCCTCATGGAGGTGGACTAAACTACGAACATTATAAACAAGATCTGCAGGACTGTACAATATTTCGAAATCAGAAACAAATTTATCTTATAGCAAACGTCCAAAATCAATGAGGGATTTATGCAAAATGGGATGGGAAAATATAAAAACGGCAATAAACAAAAGAAGGAAATGTTCATAAAGGGAGGAATCAAGATGGTTAGCTAGGAATACAGGACCGATGTACAGTAGGAACTGACGGTATTCTGCAGCCTTCCAGTACTCAAGACAGTCAAGAGGTCTGCACTTGCGGGAAAATTCAGCAGGCAGACATTGACTGCATTGTTTAATGGACGCATTAATAGTAATGGAGTGTTTCCCCGTTGCGAGCCGCCACACATGTAGGAGCTTCCGCATGACACCAAGACAAACGAGGTGCATGTAGTCAATTGGAAACGTAGCAACCATATCAATAGGCAAGTCATCGAAAGGTGAGGTGCCTTTATGGTGCTTCTCCTGACTTCTCGTACGGAATGACCTGTCATCCCGCAGACGCCCGCTGTGTACGGGGAAGGTCATGCGGTTTGCCACGGACCTACCCATATGACAACACCTACGAGGATTACATTTTCGTCGATTACAGCAATTACCTGTCGCAGCCGTAATAGCCATTATGCGCTTTTACTTGCCGGACGTAGGACCGAGCAGGCGTGTCGCAGATGACGTTGGCCAGCTCAACTCTAACTACAGCGTCCGTATCCGGGACCTGAAGTCCGCTGATCAGAATATCCTTCAGTTCTGAGATGCACTGGCCAAGAAATACATCCAAAGGCTCAGGCTTGCCGGAACCAGAGAACACTCCAACAACAAACGGCAGTCCACGGACAGGATAGCTGACTCGACCGAGGATTGGCCATAGACACTGGCCAGACCCTTTAAACGACTTTATTCCGTCAATGTGGATTTGAACCCGTATTTTCGGTAACAAAGCCGACGGTCGAAGTTTCAGCTCATCTAACAGACCGCGTTTAAGGCCCAGGTGGACGTAGCTGCCGTTAGAGAGGGACTCAGTAACGCATGCTCGCGGTGTCTGCATGAGAGTTCGCGGGTCCTTGGGCACCTCTGGGTGGTATTTCCGCTAAAATTGGAACAACAACTTGAATGTTGCCTGCGGTAGTTGGACACTTAAGCAGAGTTCCCTCAATTCTGTCAGGAAGCAATTGCCACTGAACGGGTTCGAGCTTTCATCTGCAACCCGGTCGTCGTCTACATCGTCTTATAGCATACCATATAACACTTACCAATGCTCACTTCAGGGCTAAGGTGCGGCATCGATGGTTCGGGTGATGGCTCCGTTACGAGGAATGACGTAGACGGGAGCGAGGGGTCATCGGTGGCGGCATATTACGCCATCTTCGCCCGCTTAGTCATGTTGTGCATTGTACTGCGATGAAGTTCCCAGTATTTTCTTTCCATATTTGCTTAGAATAAACATATAAATAACATTAACATATATTAGACCGCTATATAGTACACTCAAGCAGTCAGATTACGTGCCATTCTTATAACTAACTTAAATTACGATTCTAGAGACTAAAATAAAGCATTTACTTATTACAATAACATATTGCATCGCATAGAAGAAATAAATAAGTAAATGAATAAAGTACTGCAGTCAAAACGAGCCAAGTAAGAATCAGGAGTCGGTCAGCTGTATGGATCACGCGTGCACAAAGTCAGCGTAAAAGTGCCGTCCACGTGGGTAGGTGCATGACCGACTTAAACAAGGCCAATATTTGCATTCGTGAAACATGAATTTCTCTCGATGTCATACGACTGAAAACACATTATACAAGTTAAAAAGCTTATATTTGACGGTAATAAAGCTAAAACCGTCGAAAATAATGCAGAATGACGTGATTAGAAAGGATGGAAATTTGGACGCGGCCTAGCCCCGTCTAGCCCCGTCTGGCCCCCGGAACCATGTGTTGGCAGGGGAGTGAGTTCCGTATGAACGATCGGTGAGCGCCCCCTACAATTACACCAGCGTGAGTGACAAGGCAAATTGGATTTTTTCGGCGTGTTTAAATGTTAACTGTTTTGCACATTTACTTCACGCCTGAAGACGACCTGGGGAACCAAGATCGAAAATTTACAATAAAACTTGTGCTGCCGGCCGACAAAGGAAGAGCAACAGTTGTGATGAACCGCGTTGATTACAACGAGAAGGCACAAGCTCTCCTGGACGACCAACAATCCTACAGGTCCGCACCCGCCTCGCAGGCCAAATCGATGATTGGCCAGCTGACTGGACTCGTAAGCCGACTTCGGCGTAACAATGTAATCTCGCCAGACGAATGGCGCCAGACAAAACAAACCGCCACGGCGTTGGCCAGGTTCTACGGACTACCAAAAATACACAAACCCAACGTTCCTCTACGGCCAATCGTGGCCCAGAAATGCAGCCCCACATACAATTTAGACAAATGGATGTCACGAAAGCTCAATTTTCTCCGAGAGGGCTCTGTGACGTCCGTCAATTCGGCCTCCCAATTCCTTGCCGACATCCGGGGAAAAACTATTCAACCCGACCAAATCATGGTATCCTTCGATGTTGTCTCACTTTTCACGTCCATTCCACCAGACTTGGCGCGCGACGTGCTACGCAAACGCCTCGAAGAAAAATACAACGAAACGACAGGGCCGCTAAAGATCCAGCACCTACTGCAGCTCTTTGCATTCTGCCAACGAACCTTTTTCACCTTCGATGGCAGAACATACGAACAAATCAAAGGAACACCCATGGGTTCCCCAATATCCAGCCTAGTCGCGGAATTGGTCCTACAAGAGCTTGAAAAGGTTGCTTTCAGCCGTTACAAACCTGCGTTTTGGCGCCGATACGTGGACGATACATTCGTCATTATTGAAAAGGACAAGCTATCGGGTTTCCAAGACCTACTTAACAGCATATTCCCCGACATTCAGTTTACAAGAGAAGACGAGGAGGACGAAAAACTACCCTTCCTGGACGTGCTCGTCACGCGCACACCTGACAGTAACCGCAGCACTACAGTGTACAGAAAGGCGACCAATACAACCCAGGTCCTCAACTATCATAGCAACCACCATTGATGCACAAACGGGGCTGTGTGAGGGCGCTTTTAGACCGGGTAAAAACGCACTGTAGCGAGCCCGAAGGAAGGATGCAAAAACTACGGCATCTCCGGGACCAATTAACAAAGAACGGCTACCCAAATAGCTTTATCAGTCGCTGCACACGCGCACACCCACGCCGGACAAACGGAAGAGAGACACCAACAATTTGGCACTCCATACCGTACATAAAGAAAGTGTCCGAGGCTACAGAACGCATCGCGTCAGAGCTAGGCGTGGGCATTGCTCATCATCCGGCGGCCACCATGCGTAGCAGGATCATGAAAATGAAGGATCGGCTGGACGCAGGTGAACAGTCGGGCGTAGTCTATCGAATCCCGTGCCAAAACTGTCCTTGCTACTACACACGCCAGACAGGACGACGTCTGAGCTCACGAATACTTGAGCACAAACGGGCCGTTCGGAGAGGCGACCCACTGTCTCAAGTGGCCAGTCACACGCTCGAGGAAGGGCATGAGTTCGACTTCGCCAACACGCGGATATTGGCGCGAGCCGGCAACAAGACAGGGCGAGAGCTGTTGGAGGCGTGGGTGTCGGACACCAACTCCATCAACAGACACATCGATCTGCCTGCGTGTTATCACGCGCTCCGCCCACGCAGCCAGGTGGCGCAGCTCACACCGTCGCGAAGTGCAAATGGCGTCACCACGCCGGGGGAACATCGTGGACCAGGCGGCACAAACCCGACCTAGCCACGGACGTACTCCCCCCCCCGCAAGGATGAACGATATAAATGTCCACAATTTGCTGCACTCGAGTAACCTCTGATGATGAACTCTAGTTCGAGTTCGAAAGCTCAGGCAAATATACTTACTGTCCCAGTGATAGTGCATTCGACTTGTTTATCTTTCCCAAAGAGCTTATTTCTTTCAAAGCATACGCATATATATAAACTTAGAATTTAGCAATAATTTTTATTATTATGCGAACAATTGTTAGCGGTTTAAGACCTGTTAATGTATACAGACTGTACTTCGTCTCTTGCAGAAGCCTTTTAAGTTCAGTGGAGAGGGCCGCGATTACTTGAAGCACGCTGGCACTCAACGTTTCAAGAAAATTCCACGTCCGAATTTCGTATTATTCTGAATGGCCGATTAGATCCTAAATGCAAGGAACCTCTGAATAAAACTGTCTGCAAATGCTCAATGACCGACACTTTTCGAAATTCAGAGAATCACGTTCAGCTGGCTGTCTGCAAGTTGAACGAAATTTATGCCACCCGATGAGAACGCTTACTCAAAGAAAAATATGTTTTTGTTCCGCCTGAAGGTAAACAAACACAATAACTTTTAAAAAGAAAATCGTTCCTTTATTTGCTACGTTTTTGTGAATAATTTTGCTAATTGTTTAGAGAAATATGGCAAAATAGTTAGATAAGCAATGAAGGCCGTCATCTTCCAACCATCCTAGAACGTGTTTAAATTTCCTTAGATCATAAAACGCTCGGGGCTCCTTCTTAAGCATTTCGCTTTTTTATCTTCACACGAACACAATTGCAACGCCTAAATATATTTTGAGACTGTTGTAAACTGCATCTGTCCAGATGATAGAGCACGTTAATCCCACCTTAGCACACAAATCCAATGCAAACCGAAAATCACGGAGGCATCAAAAGCGGCAGGCCGTTGACCAGACTAATAGGATTGTTTCTTTACGCTTAAAAAGATCGCTGTAAATTTTTTACCTTATTTACTGCAATACGCCATGATTTACCGCATTATGCAGAAAAAAACATTCATCTGAATCACCAAAGGCGGCCGCATAGCAAAAAATATTAATGGACCGCTAGGGTTAAAAAAATCGAAAAGCATAGTCCAGTCTCGTGCGAGTTCTCATTATTTCTAACTTTAGAACTATTTTTGGTTGCATAAGTATTCATATGCGCGCAATATTTGTATTCGGTAATGAAAACAAGTCCAGCTCTTAAAAAGAAGGTTATTTGTGCATTTTGGAAGAAAAACGATCTTAGGATTTACAGTATCGTACCTGCGTGCTATTGCACAGACGGTTTAAACATTATGTTTCCGATTAAAACTGATTGGCGAGAATTAAATGATATCACACATACCTATATCTGGGTTCGCATGTCGTCCTGTTTACTATCCTCCCAATATTAATGTGAAATCGGAGAGCTGGCGAACGTCGAACTTTCCGATATATTTTTCGCAACAATTTTATTACTATAGATTACTGCAGAGGTCTTCTGCTTTTTAAACAATATTATATTTGGCAGATAACTGCATAAGAAAAGGAGCTGGCATTACGTGTGTGCCCTTATGCAATGTCTGTCTCTACAAATAGGGAATTGGGATACAGATTGCATTCTCCAATAATTGCTCTTATAATGGCTAAAAACTTATTGCTGAGACATGCAATGCGCACATGCGACCAAAAGACGCCTAGACTGATTGCCCACAGCCACAGCCGTATCAACTAATCTGCATGAGTAACTGAGGTGATCGCCAGAAATAAACTGGATTGTCCATTCATAGACATATTTAGCAAAAAAAGAGCCATCACTCAGTGCCTAATGAGAGTAATGCAATGTTCGCATTGCAGCTTGTTTCCATTTCCTTTTGACGCTAGTAGAATAAAATATGAATAAATTCTATAATGATAGGTTATGAAACCCAGGTATATGGTAAAAGTAGCCAACTTGCCGTTGATTTTCATACAGCATAAGGGTATGATGTTTAATTAGACGACGTTGTCCACGATTTCGTCGGATTGGATACGAAATGCAGTGTATGCAGCGTTGAGTGTCGGTTGATTCATGACCAACCATTTGTTCACATTGATGGTCAGTCCAAAGTTGCGTCAGTTAGAGGCCAGCAGTTTCACGCTCAGTTGAGTGGGCATTTTTGTCACAGTGTTGGGTGCGCAGTAGTCCCAAACAACGGGTCTTGGGGACAGCAGTTATAAAGGGTCTGGCGAGTTCTCAATGCGCCGGCTGTTGTTAGGATTTCCGTCGGCCCCGTAGGCAAGGCGGACCTGGGGCACTCATAATGGTAGGCATTCATTAACGTGGATGAGAGAGGTGAGGGAGGATGCTCAACTGTATTTCACTTTGTTGGTTAATGTAAATGTTTCTGAGACTGCTGACGGAAGCGAACAGGCGAGTTCCAGGTTGCAGTTCAGAAGACGATGCTGCGATCACCGGAACAAGAAATTTATTTGCCTTACGCTTCGGATACTCACTCGAATCCATCATCAAAGATATTCGCAGATATAGGTGATGGTGGCACAAGGAATGCCGTATTTATAGCACATGGCTGCCGTGGGACCATATGCACGCTGTAATTTACGGCTCTCGCAATCACCGCTGGGGTCGTAATTGATGCGGTCGGGGCTTGTCTGTCGGAGTCCGAGTCGTTAATGGCCGTGATTTCGTCATCTGTGCTGGATGCTGGTGTGACGATTGCTCGCCAAATTAACTTACTGTCACTGGGATAATTTCTCGTCCGCGCCCTCCCCACGTGACTGATTCCTCTGCTCAAGGAAAATCTCATCACGAAATATGGTGCGGGAGGTCATTGTGCTTGATGATGGATTGCGGACCTGAAAATAATGAGTCGAGTAGCTCGCGGCTCACGCGGTTGTCACCCCTTGCGAGGGTTTCGGCCTCTTGAAATTTGAAAATATGGGCGGGTCCCGTCGAGTTTGGCGCCACCGGAGACCTAGCGTCTCCCTGCCTCACTGCAGCCACGAAAATGTGACTAATCACTCATGCACGTATGACCTTGACTGGATAGCCCAACATCTGGTATATTTCAATGAATTACGTTGGAATCTCTAACCTGCACTTTGTTTTGCAAAAACATTATGCTGGAATGTGGAAAGTAACAGCGTTACACCGTCAAATAGCTCAAAACAAAAGCATCCAATAAAAGTACGAATTGAATTCCCTTCCTACTAAATCTTCGCAATATTATTGAAGCACCCCTTCAAACTGTTTACCTAAAACGGATGCCCAAGAAAATTTTCACGTGACATCACAAAGTCCACGAGGCAAAGGCAGATGGGGAACTCCAACAAAACTCCCATTGCTATGGGCCTATGTACGTCAGGACTAAGGTAGTCTTTTGTAAGGACCAGACAATTTGCTCTTTGGTCCTATCCGATCCTGGTTGGGAACGTGGCATTTTGTACTAGAAAGAGATTAGCTGTTAACTTTGAGAACCTGGAATCAAAGGAATTTCGCGAACCACTTAGCAATAAATTGTTCCACTCGACCATGGGCGCATTGAGGTCTCCGGTTATCATTTGCTCATAGTTTTGTGACACCTCTTTCATTAACCCAAACAACGCCTTGTCAACCTCAGGAGTTTGATTGGGCGGCCTGTTTACTGTCAGATAATTTAGATCAGATGCTCCGCGTATTCATAGTTTTAACCACAGTTTGATGTTCCCTTTTTGACCGTTGTAATTTATAAATTCAAATAGAGAGAAATGAATTTAATTTGAAGGAGCACAAAGCTAACGTATACATGTGGATGCGCATCCTCACTTGCGATTCTGCTATTGGATGTAATGGTATTGCTTCCGCTGAAATGCATGATAATGTAATCGTTATCTGCAGCCAAACTGTCGTCCTTGTACCGGTGTATTAAAACAGTTAGAGGTCGTGCTGAATGTTAATAATATGAATATGAAAACAAAAGTAGGTTGCTGGTTAGGCGTTTATGGAGATGCAGACCTCGACCTTTGTGTGTGCCACACTTGGGCTATTGCTCACATGGCTTGTTACATACTGCACACCAGAAGCAAGTATGCACAATGAGATAAATTGCTTAAGCAATTGTATATAGGATAGGGTTTGATCCGCATGTTATCAACTAGTTGTTAGGTTCATTTGGAGCAACTAATTTTTTCTTTGGCCTGCTAAACCTTTGTAAACATTTTGCACGTGCAACAGCCCTGTAAGTTAATAAATAGTGGTTGTGGTGTTCTAACTGATAATGTATATATATGCATATATATACCTAGGATTTAGACAAGGGTTACAACAATTTTAATTTTTATTGTACGCATAGTTAGTAGTCGTTTAACATCTGTCACTATATACGCACTCATAAGAACTTTATCTCATTCAGAAGGTTTTCAAGTTCAGTATAAAGGGCCGAGATTAATCAAAGCACGCTGGAACTCAACATTTCAAGAAAATTCAACGGTCGAATTTCGTATTATTCTAAATGGCCGATTAGATCCAAAATGCAAAGAACCTCTGAACAAGGCTGTCTGCAATTGCTCGATGACCGACACACTTCCAAATTCAGAGAATCACGTTCAGCTGGCTGTCTGCAAGTTGAACGAAATTGATGTCACCTAATGTGAACGCCCACTCAAAGAAAAAATTGTTTTTCTTCCGCCTGAAGGTAAACAAATACAGTTATTTTGAAACAGAATATTGTTTTCTTATTTGCTGCGTTTATTTTAATACTTGTGTAAATGGTCGACAAAAAAATGACAAAATATTTAGATAAGTAAAGCAGACCGGCATCATCCAACCATCCTGGAACGTGTTGAAATTCCCTTAGATCAGATAACGCTCGAGGCTCATTCTTAAGCCTTTTCGCTTTTTTGTCTTCACACGCACACACATGCATCAACTTAATACCTTTTGAGAGCCTATGCTCGGAAGGTGTCTCCGACTTGCTAACCGAAAATCATGTAAGCATCAAAAGCGGCAAGCCGACGACCAGACGAACAGGATTATTTCGTTACGCTTGGAAAGCTTGCTGCCGATTTTTGAGTCAATGAGTAATATATTATCTTACTTTCCGTAGAAGGCCATGATTTACTGCATTATTCAGAAAATGCATTCATCTTAATCACCAAATGCAGCCGCATAGTAAAAATAAAATTATTGCATCCGTAGGACTAAACATTTGACAAGAACAATCTAGTCTTATGCGCGTTCTCATGATTTCTGACTTTCGAAAACTCTTTGGTCGCATAAGCATGCATATTTGCGCAATATTTATATTTGATCTTGAAAGCAAGTCCAGCTCTTTAAAACCTGGTTATCTTTGCATTCTGTAAGCACAATCGTCCTAAAATTTAAAGTATTCTTCCTGCGTACTATTGCACAGACGATATAAACATTAGTTTTCCGATTATAACTGATTCGCTAGAATTATGTGATATTACACAAACCCATACTTGGGTCAGCACGTCGTCCTGTTTACTATCCTCCCAATATGAATTTGAATTCTTAGAGCTGACATACGTTGTAATTTCCCTTATTTTTCTCGGAACATTTTGTTCCTATAGATGACTGCATAGGTTAAAATACGAAAAATGCAGATTAGCTTCCTACTTGCGGTCTCCTGCATGCTTTTTATGGCCTGATTATATTTGTGAGATAACTGCATAGGAAAAGAATCTGGCCTGACATGCGCGCCTTCATGTAATTTGTGTCCCTGCAAATAAAGAATTGGGATACAGATCGCATTCTGTAATAATTGCTCTTATTCTGGCTTGTAACCTGTCACTGAGACATAGAATGCACACATGCGACCAAAAGACGCCTAGACTGATTGCCCACAGCCACAGCAGTATCGACTTATTTGCATGAGTAACAGAGTTGATCGCCTGAAATTAACCGGCTTGTTCACTCATAGATATATTTAGCAAAAAGAGAGTCAACACACAATGCCTGATGAGAGTTATGAAATGTTTGCATTCCAGCTTGGTTTTCCGTTCGGTTGGAGCGTAGTAGAATAAGATGTGAATAAATTCTACAATTATAGGTTACAAAACACAGGTACAAAACACAGGTATATAAGCAGCCCTTAAAACATATTGTTATATACAATATTTTTCTAAGTGAAAAAAATTTACGAGGAATATGTCAGAAACTTCACACATGAGAAAACGACTTGACCAAACATATAATGTGTTTAATTTCACAAAATTCTGCTTACTGACACGAATAACCAGGGCCTGTCTGGAAAAACAAATCCGAGTGCAGAATGCTCGTTTGCAGTGCGCGTATGTATAAAGGAGTTGTTCATTGGCGTTGCGGGCAGAGGCGCCTGAGCATCGGGAGCGTACTTGTGGGGCGATACTCTAGTACGCTTGAGTATTTTTCGGGCCGGTCTGTTCTGGACAAAGTTGTTTTTGGATTTTTGAGCTGAAATTTGGTCCCTTAAAGGGTCCCTTGAACGTGTTCTTATAACGGTGGGTTTCTCTCTTTTGAAAGACTTCGATCTTCCATCTTAGCGAGGTAGCCACTCCATCTTACTTAAGTCGGCTTTGTAAGGCACGCATGCTGAAGATTTCGACCCGTGCATGAACTTCTGTGTTTGATATCTTATCCCTAGTATCTGCCGGTGACAGCCGAGCTTTCGCCGTTTGAATTTCGGCACTTGATTTATTGGGGACTGTCCATTCCTCCGTACCGTACAGTAGTTACTTATATACCCGAAAGTTAGGGTAAGTTTACAGGTTCGATGAGCCACCTCGTCGTTGATTCTGATACAGCATGCTGCCTAAGTAGATGACGTTGACCACGGTTTCGTCGGCGTGGATGCGAAATGCGGTTTATGCAGCGTTGAGTGTCGGTTGATTCATGACCAACCATTTGTCCACGTTGATGGTCAGTCCGAACTTGCGTCAGTCAGAGGACAGAGGTTTCACGCACAGTTGAGTGGCTATTTTGTCACAGTGTTGCGTGTGCAGTCATCCCAAACAACGGATCTTGGGGACACCAGTTAAAAAAGAGTCCGGTGAGTTCTGCATGCGCCGGCTGTTGCTATGATTGCCGTAGGCAAGGCGCACCTGGGGCACTCATAATAGTAGGAAGGGAAGATGCTTAAT